>VZTE01004593.1:1403570-1534779 GCA_013397775.1 Eulacestoma nigropectus
CGCTTTTCTTAGCCACCCCCTGCCCCCAGACCCCCTTGGCCGACGTGGATAGTTTCCACGACCAACTGAAAAAAAGAAAAACACAAAAATGTTTGTAAAGGAAGGGGAAAAAAAAAGAGAGAGAAAGGGAGAGAAAGTGGAGAGTTGTTGTTGGATCTGGCTTTGCTGAAGGTTAGAGGGACTCTGATGCTGCAGGGGGAAAAAGTTCCCTGAATTTTCCACTGGCTGCAGGAAGAGAGCCCATTTAGTCATGGCTAAGTAATGTCTGCACACACACCAACTAATCTCATTAGGAGTTTCCGTTCCCTAACACAGGAGGGTTTTGTGAAGCCCTGTCAGCCTTTCTAACGTTGCAGTTGAAAGGGAGACAAGTTACATCTTTATTTACTTAGGAGTGTAGTGCTATGACAATTTTATATAATGTAGCATCTTTTAGGTCATGAGGACTCCAAAAGTCAATCGTTACATTTCATTTCAAGCAGAAAGTCGTGATTCATCTCCTATTTTGTTCATACAGACTTTTCAATTATTTCAGATTAATTTATGCATAAATTTTACCATAGAGTGAAGCATAGAAATGGAGTAGCAGAAGTCTGTGTTATGATAAAAATGTTCTATGCATGTCTGACAGTTGCATGTATTTGCAAAGTTAAAAGACTTTTGTGCCAAGATACTGAGATGATGGCCATATTTGAAAAATATATTCACCCACATAGCCTTCCTGTATTGGTGCTTTACATACCTAGTTTTCAAGTGATTTTGTACGTATCAGTTTTGATTTAGTGGTTTGCGTAATTATTTTATGATGGTTTGCTTTCATAGTGGTCATGAAAGAAATCTATGTTCAGAACTGGAAAGATTTTTGCCATGCCCCACCGATCTTTAAACTAGAAGTTAACAACTTTTTGTGAAAAAAAAAAAAAAGTTTGGAGTAAACAAAGAAAATGGATTCTTGCTTGCAAGTGAATTTTAGCTAAAGGAAATGTCAATAAATGTGAATAGAATGGTATGCAATAGGAAATAAAACTTAGCTACTTACTTGAATTATCATGTGATAGCATAAAACTGGAAAATATCACGCAAAAAAATAATGCTTGCAGTTTACCATGTGTTTACCTCTGAGGATCTGCAGTGTTTCCTGCACTTCCTATGTCCAAGTGGCACAGAAAAGTTCTTCATTAGCATCACTTTACAGAGGACTTCTATTAGTGGATTAGTGACACAATCTCCAGACACAGATGCCTCTTGATTTTCTAGCTGGGCAGTGAAGAATTTTTAGAATAGTGTACAAACCAGACAATGCCTAATCTCTGTCTCAGTCAAATGCAGTCATCAGGAAGCGAGGGATTCTTTTTCAGTTTTGGAGGTTTATTTCTTTTGTAAAATTCTATATTTTAGAGAAAGAAGTGCATTACTGGACATAGTGCTCAAAAACCTGTTGATTATGTTATGGAGCAGTTAGTGTGGTATACAACACCAAAACCTACTGAAGAGTGTTTCCTGGCTCTTACTATCTCTCTTTGGAATACGGACATTAAATTGTTCACTTATTGCATTAAATATTGTTGGAATTTCAGTGTGCTGTGCACTGAGTCAGAGTAGATGGAGCACACATGTTCATACATACATACATACGTACGTATATATATGTAGTCTAGCCACACACATAAATTTTGTATGTTGTGCTCATTCGACATAAGTGTAAAACATCTTAATGTCCTCAGGAAGACAGATGTAGTAGTAGTGTACTTTGTGTGGTGTGTTCTGTAAATTTGAAAGACTGAATGAGAAGTAATCCATAGATGTGTTAAAAATACAACGGTTCTGTCTGGAATAGAAAAAAGTCCAAATATCATATAATGCATGATAGTTTCCACTCAAATAATAAAAAAGTATTAAAGGTGCTTTAATTGTAAATATAATTTTATTCTTCACTTGTCTAAAAATGTGTTAGGAGTATATATCGTCTGCTCAAAGTGTTATCATCATTGCTTATATCTTGATTTTTCCAAATCAACTGTGTGAGTTGTTCCTAAAAAGATAAAACCCACAGGCTTATATCCTTTCTGATATCACCGACTCCACCTAGATGCAACAGCTGAAATAAGCAACTCAGTCTCAGGGGAGAAACTTAGCTACAGCCTTCCTCATAACTGTTTGTAACACCATGCACATGGACACTTTTATGTAGAAACAAAAGTGTGTTTTGTTTTATTCATTGGCCGTTCTCAGTGCTTACTGATTCACAGTGGTTCTTTGCGCCTGTTATTTAATGTTATTTCATTAAACTTAAGTCATGGAAAGAAATCAAATACATCACTCCAAAGGCTGAAATATTTCCTCTTTGTTGTGCAGAAAGTCCAGTTATGTAAACTTTGCCTTCTTGTTGTAATGTCCTTCTTGGGATGGAGGTATTCTTATGACAGAGTTGTTCTTAGGGGTAGGTGTTATTGGTCGAGCGAACACGAATATTGATCAAAAACTGGTTCTGCAAGACTTAGCACAGAATGAAAGTCAATTTTCAGGTTCACCAAGTTGCGCGGAGCTCGTTGCTTGCTCTGAGGCTCATATGTTTACACATAGGAAGGTAGCTATACCTAATACGGACATGGAGGTCCATCAGCTGTACAGATCTAAGTACAAATCTTAGCCTTGGGAATACAATCATGTGACAACATGTTGCTTCAGAAGAAAAAAACAGGTACCAAAATAAACAGACATTTGGCTACTAAACGGAGCATGGGATAAGAGTGGGAGCACCAACGCGTAGTTACTTGTGGTGCATGTATTTATAAAAAAGGATTTTAACTAGTGTGTTTTGGTGATGTCATATAAAATTTGTAAGTTCATGTAGTTACCATTATCTCTCTGAGTGGTTCTCTGTCACAATGCTAAATAATCTAAGATAGTGAAGGACTGAAAAATTAGCTAGTTCTTCCCATAAAGATATGTCAGGCTGGACTCATTTGTGCAATTGAGGTGATTTATCAGTCCGTGGCTTTCTTCTGGTGGAGGTGGCTCCGGTGTATGGCATGCCTGGATGCTGCTGCTGGAATCCATTTTGGAGCTGTGACACTGATTATAGGACAGTTATCCTGGGCCAGTTTCGAAGAGCACTGTTGGTTTTGAGCTGCTGTCTGTGCTTGGTAACCACACCCAGTGGCTCATGCCACAGGCTGTCACTGATGGGCCTGTGAAAGTCCTGTTGCACTGTGTATCCTTGGATTGATTCACCGTGGCTTTCTCCTCAGTGTTTTCCCACAACAGGGAATCTCATAGCCTTGAATCATTAGACAGATGTTTACTTCATCTGTGGCTTGTTAAATGAATCAATGAGTATTCTGGAGGCTGTTGAGAGCTCTTGTAAGACTGAGTATGTCTGTTCTCATGTTGAAGTATTTTGTTGAATAAGAAATGATTAAGGATTTAGTCATGATTTTGAGGATAATGTCAAGGTGTAGGCACAGGAAGTCCAGCTCACTGCACCACAAAATACAAGGCTGCATGGATGGAAACAAAGCAGATGAAGCACAAAGTGCCTCTTATCTGTGCACTTCACAAAAAATTAAAATCTTTGTCCGTAAAACTTTCTTTAATGCATTGTGATTTTATGTGCCAGTAATTATATCAGATTTCAGGTTCGTAAGGGTTTGTTGTTAAGAGTGGATTTTAATTTTAAAGCTCTTTGAAGGAGACTAGCTGATTTTGTAAAAGCAAGAACTAAAGAAAACACCTGCCAATAAGCATTGATACAAAAATATCCTAAAGGCAGTATTTGCCAGCTAATTCAATGCCAGTTAATAACTGTATAGTCAGTTCTGTATTTTAAATATTTTATGAATACTGTGGTAGTTTTTTTGCGCTACCAAAATGTACCCTGGAGCTGTCGATCTGTTTGATATGTGCAGTTCATGGGCGATATCTCATGTTATACTGGACAATTAAATATTAAATAATATTTTAAAGTTATATCGGAGTGTAAGAACATAGGAGACCAATTTTGCCATGCTCTATGCAGGTACAACTCAGCTGGAAATGATACTTTTTTTTACTGTTATGGAGTTACAATTCTCAACACCATGTCTGATTTTGGGCTGCTTGCTCAAGTAGCATTGCTGTGATTATCTAGAGCCATGGGGTTTGTCCTCGTATCTGTGGGTCCATAATTATTTCTGAGCAGTTGTGCCTACAGCAGTAGTGCTGCAGTGCTTCTGCCCCGCTGTCAGGAGGAAGGTCCATTGACCCCCACGTGCACGGGCCAAGTGCTGAAAACTGTTCAACTGTATGATGACAGTTATGGACATGACACCTATGGAATTCTAAGGTAAATATCAGTCAACTAGGTAAAGAAAGGTTTTTGAAGAGTATAGCGTGTGATCTGTCTACATCTGAGCAGTTAGGCACGGCTTAGGATCTTCAGGAGAAGAGTCTCTGTAGGAAGCCACAAACTTACTTTGTTTTGATCTTTTAAAGCACTTCGGCGTGTATTTATTTTTGAGTGTGTCAGCACTTCTGTTAATGCACTGAGACTAGCTGCATGTTGAATGTAACTAAGGCACTGCAGTAGCTCCTTCTGCTCTGTGAAGGGTCCTCCTAGTCTTCCATAGCTTTGCTCTAAATTTTGAGGTGTCGGGATGTACTGAGTGTGTGAATGATACTGCCCCTTCCATGGCTTCCCCCAGACCCATTTCAGAGAGTCGTTTCAATCACGTCTGTGTCTCTGCTTACCAATTTACTACCCAGTATTTGAAGATTCAGAATATAACTTAGCTGATCTTTGCAGATACCAGTTTACTACATGTTAATATATTTTGGCTCTTGTGCAAGCAATCCTGTCTTAGTATTTTGAGCTTTTAAGTATACGATTTTCCTATCTTGTGGATCCTAACTTGAAGATCATTTGAAGTACTATGAGGGGAAAACTTGTGTCTTACACATTGTCTTTTAGTTTTCACTGTTAATAAATTATGTAATGAATAATATGTAATTTTTATGATTATTACCAATCATTCAAAACTGGTAAAAGCTTTCTAGGCTCTAATCTAAGTATGAAGTCCCATTAATACAACTTTACAAGATGGGTCTTTTTCTGAAAACATTAGTGAACAAGCAAAGATGTTTGTGTTAAACATGCTTTCGCAGTTGCACACAAAAAAGTAGACTTGGATTATATCCTTCATCTAAAGAATCTAAATGCTTTTAATCAAATGTCCTCCTGTAAGTTTCCCATCCTCATTTTGCAACACAGCTGATAGTTCATCTGGAAAACAGATTTCTAGTCCACATCCATTTGCCTCTAATGTGGTGACAGCACCTCTTTACTATGTCTCTGTATATTTTTTCTTTTTTGTTGTTTTTTAATGAAAATTGATCAGATGTATTTCAGTTTAGGCTTTTTGAGATGGATGCTAATGTCTGTTATTGTTTTAAAATGTTTATATTGTGGTAATGTTGAGTGGCCTTTGCTCTATCAAGTCACAATACGGCACAAACAAAAAGTTTGTAGACTGTAGTACCACCATTATCTCTTCCCAGCAATTAACAGTAATTCATGTGAAGAAACAATCTTTAAAAAGCATTTAGAAAATAAGAAAAAATCCCTTTTGCAGCTTATTTAGTGAAATCTGGAGAAAGTTGACTACTCTCAGAGAATTTCTTCCATGCTACACTAACAGCTGAGATGGGAATGTGGGTTTAGATTCTGGATATAGACCTCTGTGAAGTCTGGTGACTCAGAGCAGACTCAGAGCAAGTGGCGTGTGTGGTTAGTTTAGCTAACTGCGCGTGTGGAATAGGGCTGGTATAGAAAGTATGACTGCAGCACTCCTTCAGTGCTGCCCCTTCAGTGCTGAAGCTCTGTGATAAAAACCCTTACAAAACAGAGCAGTTTGATTCCCTGGGAGCGGGGCACAATAATGCTGACTGTGCAGTATCATCCAAGTTGAGGAGAGGGAATAGAGTCTTTGCATTTTATTTAAATGTGTAATTTTATACAGAATTCAGGATACAAGTCAAAATAGTGGCTGTTCTGTATCCCGAGCAGCAGAGACATTGACAAACCAGTTGGTGTATTGATGTCACTTCTAAACATGTGCAGTCTGAGCACTTTGTGTACAGCAAAGTTTGCTGTAATCATTGAAATAGTGTCTCATTTGTCTCTCATTCATCGCTTGCGGCAGCTGTGGGAATTAGTTTAAGCACACAGGACACAGTGCAGGAGAGTGACAACCAGATCTTCTCCTGGCTGAAATCTCACGTATTCTATGATACATTCTGTGGGGTTTTCCAGTGTTTAATGAAGAATGCTAGGTGAAACGTGTAGGTGTGACCTGCAGGTCCTTGTTGGTGTAGTAGGCAAGTGAATGATGTCAGAAGATTAAAATCTTTTAATTGGGTTTTGGTTTAGTTTAGTGCATGATAAACACACATATCAGAACTTTGATTAGCACTGAGAAAGAAGAATAGCAGATCTTTGAGATTTTTACATGTAAGAGTGATTCTTAATTTATGGTTTTACTATGAGATAATAAAATTACAGACCTTGACTAGTGCTGTGACTGCATGCTTATTTTTTATGGCTAAGGAACGTATACTCTGTATCATGCTACAAGAACTACTGCAATAGAGCCAATGTTTTGGGAACAAACTGTCCAGGTAAAATGATTCCGTATTTGTAGGTTACCATCTGCTGAAATGTGTTACACCATTTTTGGTATAATGCTATAACTGACTCCCCTTGCAACATGACAATATGCAGGTAAGCCTGAATGTTAATAGTTCAATGGCTCATTTTGCTAATCCAGCAAATTCTGAAAATTCAGTTTGCATAGTAAGGCAAGTCTGACTACCAGTCTGAGCTGTGATGGTCTTGCTGTGCTTCAGGTTTCATGAAGATTGCCAGCCACCTTGGTTTTCTTTAAAAGAACTCCAAGGACTGTTTCCTGTCCTTTTGGCCAGGTTCCTCTCTGCTCACAGTATGAAAAAGACCTGCTTTTTTATCTGAGTCTTAGTCTAGGAAAAATCAGTGGCAAGGGGAAGATTAGTTTAAACATCTGAATATGAAATGTATTAAAGCAGCATTTGAGACAGCAGATAGTAATAGTATACCATTTAACGTATTAGGGCCACTGCAAAAGTTACAAAGCATTCGGTATGTTGTTGCAAAATTGAAAATTTTAATACTTCATTTAAATAAGGGAGTACAGATAAAGCATTTACATCTGGGAGTAATCATCACTTGATATAGCAAGTAAACTTTTAGAATAGCCACTGTTCCTGGAGGTTGGAACCTCTGCCCTCTCCAGCTCTGGGAACATCAGAAATTTTATATAGGATGGTCAGGTAATCATGATGTGCGTCCTACTGATGCTGACAAAAATATAAGAGAAAGTCATATAGGAAAAATAAACATATAGGACTGGCTTTGAAAGCAGGAGTCCCTCAGATTGCAGCATAGCATGTTGCCAGCATGCCGCAGATGTGCACCACATGAGCAGCCAGAAAGCAGTGTGAGGAGTCTGCACTCATTTTATGTCTGTCCCAAGGTGAAGGGTTGGAGCCATTACAGATTTATGTAGTTTTGTTTATGGCTAGCTTTGGAAATAATTGAGCAGGTTATTTTTTAAGCTTTCACAGGGAAGCAACCAGCCATTTTCCCTCCTGCTAAGGGCTTTTACTCCAGTGGGATTAAAACTGTTTCTTGAACTGCATCCTTACAGAAAATGTGAAAACACTCGTGTTGTAAAAGCGGTGTCATCACACCTCTGCTTGGCAGGCAACCAGTCCTTTGTTGTAATAGTTTGGAGTTTGCAGAACTTTCTTCCCTTGGATATCTGCCTCCGCTTTCCTTTGACTTAGGTAAAAAAATTAAAAATTGCAAACATTGTCTTACCAAATGCACCTACTTGAAGCATTACTGGACATACGTGTGAGTGCTTTCTTCTCTGCGGTGGAACTCGATGTTATCCCTTAATATTTTGCGAGATCTTGCTGCTGTCTCTTTTGTGTTGCTCTTAACCACAGGAGTCTGTTTATTTTTTTAAATGTGCTGGGTCATAAAAGTGGGTATTCTTCCTTGAGAAGGAGACCTTGTAAATTTTTACTGTAAATAATCTTTGCAATTAGAATTTAAAGTAAAAAGGTGACTGTTAAGCAGGAGTAGCAGAGTAGTCATACCTTGTATTACTCCGTTAAGTAGATCGGCCAGCAAAACCCTCTGTGTTTTTTTGGCACATCCGTAAACCAGTCTGTGTTTGTATGGCAATGTTACTGTAGTTTTGCAGTAAATCGAACTTGTGCTCTGGGGCACCCCTGTAGCTTTTTCTAATGTTTCCACTGGGTGGTGCTGCAGGAATTCATTTTTTTTTTTTTATTTTTTTTTTTCACTTGAATCTGCATTTCCCAGAAAGACGCCTCTAAAATATAATAGGAGGAAGTCCTGATTTAGAAAGTTTTTGCAGTTTCAACACAATGGAAGGACTTGGAGGATGCTCTGACAGGAAATGTCCTGGTTGCTGGATGTGGAAAAATCACCAGCATTCTGTATCATACACACAGTTGGTTCCCTAAAGTGTCCTGGGTATGGATTGCACCACTAGTTTGATTTATTACCTGTATTAGAGAAAGTTCTGCATCAAATGAAACCGGGTATATTTACACACTTAGTTGAGAGCTTATTTTTTCAAGCCCAATTAAATTAGCAGTAAGGTCTTCTTTGATGAAAATTTGAAAACTTTCTGAGTAAACAAATTGATATTTGTTTTTCCTCCTTTCTGGCAGAATCACTAACTCCTCACCAACCACATCCTATTTATCACCCTTGAAGCAGCTCTGTTGAGAAATAAAGTGTTAGGACTGACTCAGCCTTTTATTTCAAATAGTTCTGAGCAAACATTTGGGAAGATTTGGCAATTGTCATTAACCTCTCATGATATACTCACAGTTATACAGATGAATTTTCAGTGAAAAATGTTATGGCTGACTGATTTTTAAATTATTTAAAGAAAGTTCCTTTTGTTGATCGACACTCTTGCTTCTGTAATTAAATGCAAAACAAGTGTACTTCAATTTTTTATAGAAACTAAAATGTGAAATAGAAAAATAGTCCTAGAGGATTTATAAGCTCTTCAGCATTTCATAGGGACATTCACTTTAGAACTATGTTTAGGATGAATACAGACACTGCCTTATTCCATATTTTTCTCTATATATACTCTTGAATATTTTATATAGCATGGAATTTATATATGGAATTGTTTTGGTAATTTCCACCAAGAGTTTTTTTTAAAACTCAAATAACTGTTTATTCTCTAAGTATTAATAGCCTTTAAAATTAATTTAGTTAAGTAAAAATCTCTATTCCTAGTATTGAGAAATGGTGGTTAAAAATAATGGCAAAACAGTCACATTCTTGCACATGGTATTGCAGCAGTCATCTCAAGGGTTAAAATGAACCTGAGACACTTAGAAAAATAAAACCAGAGCTGCTATTACAAACTGGGACAGATGTAGGAGGCCAGGTTTCCTGTGGCCCATTTTCCAGTTTCCTGGCTGCAACCTGCAGAAATAAAGGAAGCCAAATGCTAACGTGAATGAGAAACTAACAATGCCCCGCGTCACGCTGCTCGGAGAAACGTGCTGGACAGAATTAGGATACAAAAGCAGAAAATGGATGTACAAAAAATGTACACACGTTTTCCAGAGTAGTTGAAATGGTAAAAAAAGGCATCTGTTACTGAGAAATGCTCTGTGCTTGCAAAAGCACACACGTGCCTGTAAGGGAAATGTAAGTGGAGGTGTGTGCCTGCTGTGATGGGGCATACAAAAAGGAGCTGGATCTTTTGCAGCTGCTTTGGCTACAGAAGGAATCAGCAGTTTCTTCATATGCTAAGGGAAATTAATTTCCCTGCCCTGACTCAGCCTCTTAATCCTTTTCATGTACATGTCTGATCACCCATCTTTCTGAGACTACCTATAGGGCATAATGCTGGCTAACACCTTTTATGTCTTCCTGATGTAATTGATCTCCAGCTGTTTTTTTCAGCCTCTGGGCACCCCAGCCAGTCTGTCTCACTCAGCTGTCCCTCCTCCGCCCCGAGTCCCACGACCTGGTTTATAGCTCAGGCTCCCAGATGTTGTTCCTCTGCAGACCCTCTAAAGCAAAAGGGACTGGTTCTGATTCTAACACCTGGAGGGATTCCTAGTTTTAGCCTTCAGAACTTGTTCATGTTGATTGTCCAGGATCAGCAGTTCATCTCTATTTTAGAAAGGCTGTAGGGGAGAAAAAATCCAAGTAGGAAACCTGGACTACTTGGGAGAGCAGAGCTGTGTTACAGCTGTGACATAGTTGTGTGGAAGCTAAGGAGCTCTACAAAAGTCCTGAATTGCTACAGAGCTGCTTTCCAGCTTTTTGCCTTTTTCATGTGGCTTTTCCTATGCAAGAGTCCTACAAAACTTAATGCTTCACGGACTATCCTGCTTATCTCACAGTTCATGTCATAAATCTTTCCGATACTGAGATTTTATTTAGCTAGATTTGTCTCTGAGCCTCCCAGTTTCTACTGCTTGGATTTAAGATGCCTTGCTTACTTGTTTTATTTTGCCCAGCAGATTAATAACTGTATTTTTGGATCTTAATGCCACTTTACTGACTGCCATTTTATCACGTGGAATTTCATAAGTATTGTCTTGGTAAAAAAAAAAAAAAGCCTATGCAGCTCATTAGCACATATATTATCATGTCTTAACTATTTCTAGTGTAACTTGCATAATGTTTTCATAGTGTTTTTTCATGCTGGTTGAAGCCAGTCTTCATATGCTAAAGGGAGAGAGAGTGTTTGCCGTGTAGGCCCCTTGCCTAAGTGAGGAATTTGGGTAGGCCCTTTACAGGAAAATCATCTCTCAGAAGGGACACTTTGCTCTATGGATGTCTCCGTTCATTTCCATTATCCTCTTCAGTCAGAGCTTACGGTGTTGACTCTGCTGCTGCTCCAAGTTTAGGCATTTCTGTTAGTCCCTCAGTTTGGTTGAAATAGGAGCAGAATTATCAGCACAGATACTCTGATTTGCCACCTTCTGGCATCAGACCTAAACTTAAAATTTGGTGTGTAGAGAGCATGTTGTATCACACTGATCATGCAGTTGCTAAGGGTTTGTATGGGGGGAAGCACATTGCAAGGAATGTAAATTGCTAATGTGGATGGTGTTAGTGTGGTTCCCTGTCACAGCTGCCAGGGAAATGGATTTTCAGAAAACTCAGTCCTCAAAATACAATTTTGCTGTCTAACACAGCATTTCCAAGTATAATTCCTTCTAACTATGTCCACGATTATTTGCATCAGTGGTAGTGGAACTGATCACAAAGCAAAACTACTAGGCTATCTAGGTCAGGTCAAACTAGCAAATTTTGTTTCATGGCTTAGAAAGCATCTTTAACTGTCAAATGCATTGGATAAATATTTTAAAAATGGTAAGATGGCAAAATCAGATATGTCAGAGTTAATGAATTAAAAAATCGACTTTTTGTCTATATGGATTTTGATTAGGCTCTCCATGACACAGGATGTATGTTTCTAACATAGGTTGTGTTTCTCTTTCTGTACCATTGATGTGTGTCACTATCTAAATAAGGGTTTTTTAAAAACTATTTTTTCTGCTAATCCATGTAATTCAGTATGTGGTTCCATGTATTATTTATTGCCCTGCATTCAAATCTTGTACTGAGAACAGAAGTAAGAGGAGTATTTTTATTTCTATTTCATATTAATAAAGAGTTGAATGAAATGTGGTCACTGTAGGAAGTGACCGTATCCTAACAACCCTTTCTGTCAAAGTAAGGCAAGATACTGAATTCCCTTTGGGTCAGTAAAAATTCAAAAGAATTAGAAAATACATAAATGAAATACAATGTTTTCTGAAGATCTTCCACTCTTCACAGTTATAATTTATTATGACTTGTTATACAGGTACCAGGCTTTTGGTTGAGTTACATGTCTTACAATAAATCCAATACATCTGTTGTGATTCTCTTGCTTGACCACTCAAATGAGGCACAAGTTAAGCCCTAGTACACTGTGTGGCCATTCTGTCCTCCCAAGGGGACAGTTATTGCCTTGTGGAAACCAAAATGGTTCCCATAGAGAAAGGCAGGTTAATACTTCTATTGGCCTGTTTGGAAATTAAATATTTTTTATCAGTTAAAAAAATCCTGTCACTGCAGGATCTTAACTTTTTACTGTTGTTGTGGGCAGAATGGGAATTTGCCATGGGCAGAATGGGAGCTTCAGACAAAGTTTATTAGAGAAGCCTTTCCACTGAGGCACAGGGTGCAGAAGGAACCCCTTTGCTTTCCAAACTCCTTCTCAGAGAGGAGTCCAGGCAGAGCATCCTGCTACAACTATTCCCCTGCAAATCACATTTTACAGAATGGAAATGAGATTAACACCAGTTTACTGAATTCAAGAAATCTGAGATTTTACTTCACCGTATATGCTTAGGAGAAGGCTTCTGTTGTAGGTAGTTACAGCTGTGAATATTCAGTGCAACTCAGACCTGAACACCTCAAGTTTAGTGGATAGAAGAGTAGGACCATACAGTTAATGATCAGCTGAAAATGTAGTTAGCATGATTTGCCTCATGCACGGATCATACGTACAGTTGCTGTACCAGCAATATGGGAAGCTTTATACATAAAGTCAGTGGCAGATGGAGGGATGAAGCACAATGCAGCATTGAGCTGTTTTAATCTCATTTCTGCAGGGGCAGACTTGGGTCATACCAGTAGAAGATTTATGCATGTACCAACTGAGCACATTGACACTGAATTCTGAGGTACACAGGTCCTTTAACAAAGCCTGTTCAGAGCCACACGCTTGGGAGAGTTGATGGTGAAGCAAGACAGAGTTGTGAGGAGCTGTCTAAATCTAATCCCACCACAGCCATCTGCCCTGGATCCATCACCTGAAGTGACCCCTAGAGATTATCCATGCATCTCAGCTGGCGTAACGGAGCCGCTTCCAGAAAGGTGGCAGTAACCTTTTATGTCATAACCTGATGGGAGTCACCTCTCCTTACTCACCGGGACGTACGGTTTGTGGAGTGAGAATTCCTGCCGGATTCTCTCACCCAGGCTTGTGCTGTTCATGCATTTTACATTATGCCTATGGCTGAGTCACCTTGAGCACCACACTCAGTGTATAAAATGGAATCCAAAACTATTTACATTTTACAGATGATAAGCATCAGAAAACAGGTTCGTAATGGAAAGCGTAGTACAAAGTTAGCTGTAGATCACCCTGTGAGTGTTCATGGGCAGAGGTGCATGGGGATGGAGCAGGCTGCAGCAAAATGTTCTTCACTTCGAGTTCAGTTCCACCTAAACTCTCTGAAGAGCCACAGTTGCTGATCTTGTAGTTTAAGATCTGGATGAAAGAATTATGTCTCTGAGGTATTACACTGTTTTGGGTGATGATGGTGGTAAAGTTTGTATTGGTACTTCTATAATTCTCATCCATCTTTACTTTCCTCAGCTGAAGTTCTGCTGACAGGTCTTTGTAGCATGGGACACATTTTAGTACAATTTTGAAGCAAGATACTTACAAGTGACTTATAATTTTCCAGAGCAACAAAAGTTCTGTTTGTGATTTCTTGTTAGGAAGAGTTGTATGATGCAAGCTGAAATTATGCAGTGTATGGCTGCAAAATACGTGATGTACAGAAAATAGGATTATTTAAGAGGAATATGATTGTATATAAATAACACCTTTTTAGCAAAGTAAATTGAAAAACTTAGAAGTATTAGAAAGTGTGTGTATATATATATGATGTGTATCTGTATATTATGATACCAGATTAATAGGGACACTTTATTATTTATGAAGGCATAGATAAATAATCTGTTAAAGATGCTAATACCTGCACAGAGGGTGTAGTTTAAAGGAACTTTTAAAGGCTGTAAAGCGAGTAACTGTCAGGTACATTTAATTCTAGCTATGAATTTTTTTCTTGCCTTATTCTGTGTGGAAAAGGATTTGTATAAAATTGCAGTGAAGTAAATGCAAACCTTTGAAAGTGCCCAACCATCCATATAGGCAGTTTTGTTTCCAGGTTCCCTAACAGTCCTGGGAGCCTCAAATGACCTTTGAAAGTGCTGCGTAGTTACAGTATCACACAGCTGGGCATCAGTGTTTTTGTCTTTGTCATTCAGACGGGACTCTCAGTTAATAAGAGAAATGAAGATTTTGAAGAGGTAGTAGAACCATCATTAATTCCGCCAACCCTTGTTTGGCCAGTGTACTTAGAAATTATTTGGACCAAAACATAGCTCCAAATCCTGTTGTTCTGTAAAACTCTTGACAGCGTTCTCTAGGATCATTAACTTGCTTTACACTAGTGAAGCTCATGCAATTTATTTTTCTTTATACTCGTGGACCTTAGGCACGGTGATTTCCTTCATGCTGAAGAGGCAGCTGTTCCGCAGCCTCCCGCTGTTGCGTTCCCTGCCGTGGATAGCTGGAGGTCGTGTGCCCTCTTGTGGTACCCACATCCAGGGAAGCGTCAGGCAGCAAGCCTGGCATCCTGTCCGTGTCATCTGCTCGGGCACAAACAACAGTGTACTGGGAAACAGAATGAACAAGGGCGCTAAATATCGTGAGCTTGTCTAGATAAAGACAAAAATATCCATTGTTTCATGCACAGAGCTAAGTCAGGTAATAATTAGCCCCATTAGCACCATAGTCAATTAATCAATACCAGCAATAAATCTGTGTAACATAACATATCCAAGTTAAGAATCTTATGAGGCCAAGAAAAAATTATTTGATCCAGTGTTAACATGATAAGGCTGGGAATGTTTTTGAAAGTGGGTGAAAATGTAATTTTCTGATTCTGTAGTTTAAAAGGTCAATTTTAGCTGCATCTTCATTAAAATGATAAGTTGTTAGCAGTGATAATGCTCCCAATTTTTAAGTTGTGTATATACCTGTGCTGAGTTGGAATATAGCCGGCCTTCAGTTTATCCTTTTATTGCAGTGCCTGAACAAAAGGTTTGTTCTAGGGAGAGCTAGTAGCATAGGCAGTTAGCAGAGGAAAAAGATATTCAAACAACCTCAGATGTGAGACTCAGGCACTGTTAAAAATATTCCTAATTCTCAGTAGTACGTATGATAATGAAAGAAAAAATCCCTGTTAAAGAGAGGTTCAGGGTAAACATCACTTACTTTACTGTGCTTAAGTGTACTGACCTTCCAGCTTTTCTTAAAAATAAAGAATATCTTTTGAGCTATTTGAATTGGCAAACAGAAGCAGCAAGAGTAATTTCAGGTCCTGGAAAAAACAGAATAGGCAAAGGCTGTATGCTGGTGGGAGGGGGAAAGGATGTGGCTTCTGGTCCTCTAATCAAAGGCAATTGCTCTGGTCTTCCCTCGCCCCCCCCTTTTTCACAGTGACATATCCAAAAAAGTCCAGTATACTCCTGACAGTAAACAGCAGGTTTTTCGTATCATTTTAATATCATTAGTTATATTAAGTTATTTAGTTATATTAAGTCCTTTCTCCCCCCCCTTATATGTTCCTTTGAAGAGTGGTCGCTTACATTGAATGGAAGATGCCAACTTCCATTGGTGGTGACCTCGTACAATGTGAACTATGTGGGCAGTGCTTTTCTAAATGCTTCCTCTATTTTGTGTGTCCCTTCAGAAAACAGCAGTGGGAAAAATACTGAAAAAGCAGTGGAAGACCTGTAGGTCTTGTGGATGTTTGGTTGTAAATGGTGTGGTAGCTTCCCTTTCTCAATTACGTAGGATGACTCCTGCACAGAGCTTATTACTGAAATTAGCGTTGGGTGGAACACCTGCTCCCAAATGTTTTTCACACTGTTGCTCTCCTTTGTCCCTTGTAGGTATGGAGAGTGCAATCACACTGTGGCAGTTCCTTTTGCAGTTGCTGCTAGACCAGAAACATGAGCATCTCATTTGCTGGACGTCTAATGATGGCGAATTCAAGCTACTCAAGGCAGAAGAAGTGGCTAAGCTGTGGGGACTCAGAAAAAACAAAACTAATATGAATTATGACAAGCTGAGCCGAGCGCTCAGATACTATTATGACAAGGTAAATTTTGTTATTCTCATGCAGACTAAGAAAATAGAAATGATACCAGTTAATATTTCTCCTCTCTGTGGAAGCTATTCAGAAGTTCCTCTAACTAGTCAAGATACTAGAAGGAAAAGATTGTAGAACACAAGTACATGAATATTGTAGAACACAAATCTTGCATGTTCACATTGCTCAATTTTAGACTCCAGTAAATTCAAGGAGTTTCCAAATTGTTTCTGCACCCTTTTTTGGATGAATATTATATTGTTTTTACTAATTGATATTAAATCTTCTCAGGATTAGCTCTTAAATGATATTTTTCAATAAGCTATCTAAATTCCAGGTTATTAGGTTTTACTATTTCCTATATTCTTTAAGATTAAATATTAATAACAAAGACTGTTACAGATTTTGTATATTAAAAAGGAAAACTTCATAGCCATGCTTAGTGGCCTGTTCTCATCTTGGTTTTCAGAAAAGGGGGTAAGATGGGATTATACAGTGAGTAATGCCAGTGTTCAGCACGGTTAGGGCATGTTTGCTGCCTGCACAAGGCAGAGGAAAGTAGATATTGTTTCTGGACTGACCTTAGAGTACTGTTGTCATGAATTATTTGTAGTGCACCAATTCTTGCAGGGCATGGTGGGGCTGAGTGCTATGCAGTCAATCTAACACAGTGATCAAAAAACATGTTGACTGCAAATTAACAATGAACAATTTGATGATCAGACTTTTCATGACTTACAAGGACTCCTTCTCCTGAAAAAAATTTTTCGTTTCAGATTTAGAGCTGTTAGTGTTTTGTCCACCAGAAGTCAGATTTTCCCACTTAATGTGTTTCAAAGGTGGCCTGACTTGAGAAAGCACAAAAGGATTCGGTGAGGACAGTGCAGTGGCTGTTCCAAGCAGTTGGTGTGATGAATCCCCTTCACTAAGTGCTAAAAAGGCTTCTGCTCAGCATGGGGAAGCTTGCTTCATTATATGACTCCAACCCTTCTGGTTATAAACTTGAGTGGGATCAATGGAGACAGAGTGCGTGCTGGTGTATGAACAGCACAGCCAGGCAGAGCCCAAATATGCAGTTAGTGACTGAACAAACATTGCTTAAAAACAAGGAACAAGATATTTGTAGCACTTGTGCTTTGAGATCTCTCTGATCTCTTTGAAGTAATGAAATATAATGGGTTCTTTACCTGAGACTCTCTTGATTCTTTTATCCCTTAACCTTTTTTTTTAAACCCCTGTTCTGTTTTCAGTTCCCTGTCCCCAGCACACACACATGCACACCTTTGTCATCTGTTTTGTCTCAAGTAGCATCTGCCAGAGTGGCTGTACAGTTTCTTCATCAGGGCTCTGGCTGAGGTGGCTGCTTGCTGTTTGTAGAGATGGTCTTCTGTCTGACAGTTATCTAAGTTTTAAGTAAAGATTTTGGCCATTTTTCCAAGCGTTCTGCAGTCCAGTGGAAGTCGTAGCTCCTAGATGGAAAGAAGGATAAATTCTTTCTTCACCATGTATTGCAATCAAGGTTTGAACCCCAAACCAAACCTATGGCTATTTCTGTTTACATTGAAAGAGTAACTCCTTTAGAACAAAAAAGTGGGAGCTTCTCATTCTTTGAGTATAGTGTTTTTTGTCCTGTAGGTTCCCAGACAGTGGAGAAAGGTGGATTATTGGGAGAGTGCAGAGGGACAGAGCAACCTGCTGCAGGTTTTCAAGCGTGAGAGATAATGACATAAGATAGCAGACAGTGAATCCTTGTAGACTGGCAGGGTGTGCTCAGCAGTGAGTTCAGTCCTAAACGCTTCCTCTGCCTTCATTTCAGTCTATACTGCATAGCACAGAAGGGAAGAAGTCAAGAAGAGGAGGAAGGGCTCCCCTTGACACTCTTCCTTCCCCCTGCAGAACACAAGGGGAAGGACTGGGGAGGTGAAAGAGCTGAGGTAGCCTTAAGGAGCCTTCTGAGATCCTTGTCCCCTCCCTACTTGTGTGCAGTGATGGATGTGTTGCCAGCTGGGGGTGCTGGGGCAAATGGGATGCACACTGAACAAATGGGACAAACCTTGAGCTGCAGATGGGGGAGTGGCAGCAGGAAAGATGAGGCAGAACTCTGGACAAGACTTCTTTTGCATTGTGGAATTACTGACAGGGATTTCTCTACCTATAATCTAAGTGATCTGGCAGCATGTGAGTTTGAGGCAGGGGTCAGAGATTTTTTAGAAATGGTAGCACATGGGCTGGACCTTCCTTTCTTGGACTGCCCTCTGCTCTTACTGCATAGAGCTGACACTGAACTGAAGTTTCATGGTCTATCTTTGAAATTATTCACCATGGAGAAATAAAACCTGATCGCTGGATAAATGGGGGTTTACAAGCTCTGCCTTTTGCTTGGGGGGAACACTGGCTTGTTAAAATTCATCATCTGATTCATCTGAACGTAAAAGTAAATTAATTCCAGTACTGAAGAAAAGTAACACAATTAGGACAAGTTCCTTAGCCTGGCTTTGAAAGCGAGCATGACATGCTGTTGAGGCTGATGGCTAGACTTATGCTAAATTCGCATAAAAAGCACCCCAGGAAATGTAGAGTATGGCATGTTTTGATTGTGATTATAGTTGCTAAAGGTTTGTAGATAATCTGAAGACTCCATTTCCTGTTTCATGTGTTCCCCAAATTCCTCCCCCTCCCCTCACACACACACACTCTCTTATTTTCAGTTAATGCATTTCCCCTATTGCCTCAACAGAGGAGCAGCACAGATGACAGATAGCACTGAGGAAAGGCATCCTGCACTCTACCTACAGCTTGTGTCCATCCTGTCACACACTTCTGCCGGCCAGAAATCTCTTGTAATGTTTTCAGGCAAGGAAATGCTTCAGCACTATTCCCACGCAGAGCACTTTAGCTTGAAGTAAAATACCTTTAAAAGTAGGGTTAATAAGTTTATTTTTTTTTTCTGAAGTTGCCCAGTTATTTTGTTTTTCCGGTAGCTGTAATGGAACAAGTCTTTTGGAAGTCACCAGGGGTTTCAAGACTATTGAAAGTCCCTATGAATATTTCAAGATGACACCACAAGAGAGAAGCTAGTGATTTTTCCCATGAGAGTTTTTTTTTTTGAGGGAAGGAGGTGAATCCAAGAAATTACATGCAGATTCTGACATTAATAGGATGTAGCAGTTGTGGAAGTCAAGTCCTCAGAAGTTAGGAAATACAAGAATCACAGTTCCCTGGATAACCCTAATGAGTTATGCTGCATCTTTAATTACCGTCACATACTGTTGTGATGAGCAGCTGTTCAATATTTTTGCATCCTCTCTGAACAGTATGTGACCCCAGGCTTTACTCAGTGAGTGCTATTCAGGCTGTTTCAGTTTTAGTTTCAGTTAATGGCTGTCCATTTGTTTAGATGGCTTGGCAGTAGTATTAAAATGATATGGGCTGCTTTGTGCTTATCGCAGTGCAGGGGACAGGGCTTCTCAGGTACTCTCAGGATTCAGAGGTTCCAGCGCATTCACTCCCCTCCCACAACAGGTCAAACCCAGTAACCTGGTTACTGGTTCCTGTTTTTAATGTCCAAATGTGAGTGGCAGCATGGAAGAATTGTTTTGGGCGAGGGTCCCTTGCTTGGGTGCTTACAGAACTTCAGGATATAAAGTGATAATGAAAACTATTATTTTGCTTTTGGGAAGGTCTTCTCTTAAGATATCTCAGGGGAAATAGAATCCTACAATGAAACAATAGCAGTGTGATTGTGCTGGAGTGCCAACTATACATTTTGTAGTGATGCAGGTAAGAGGTGTTACAAGGAAATACTTTAAGGAGCATTAGAAAGTACCTTTATAGAAAACTGGGAGGAGCTTCATCCAAGAGTGATTTGTGGAAGTCAAGAAAGTGCTTGGCTGAAATGGCATAAATGGTTATATAGTGCTATCCATATGGAAAGATAGGAGTGAAGAATTTGATACTCGGTAAGAGGTGATGGGTAGAGGAGAAAAACCAAGAACACTTGCCTCAAAAAGAGACATAAAATAGTTCCTGTTTGATGTGAGAGGAAAGGGATGTGAACTGCAGTAGAGAGAGCAGAGAACCTGGTTGTAGGTGTCAGCCAGAGAAATAGCCTTTGTCTTCCAGGTGGAGGTGAGTGAGGAAAGACTGAAATCCAGCTAAATGAGAGCCTTGATCTTCCAAAGGTCAGTACAGGTGCACAGTGTAGTAGCACCTGTGCCTGCATCAAAAATTTTACAAAATCTGTCTTCTACACACACAGTATAATAAGCATACCTGCATAATCTGTGATGTTAGCAGAATCTGCCTGCCTGCACATACTGATGTGGACACACCCCCATTTTTCAGGGCAAACTATCCTGCCACAGGTACCTTCTGCCAGCATATGTACTTCAGACACCGGAGTGTGAGCAGCCCTCTCTCTGGGTAGGGGTCCCAACAGCTGGAAGCAGCCTGGATAGAGTTCTGTGAGGAATTTGTAGCCTGTGTTCCTACACGTGTTGCACCCCTCAGTACTCTTGGAGCCAGGGAACTTGCAACACATCTAAGTGGGACTTAGGAGCAGCAGCTACAGCTCTGGTCTTTCTTCTTTCCTGACCAGGGATATTTAGTATGTACAGACAAGTTCATCCTGCTCCATCATAAATTTTGAGATCTCGGGCATCCTGATTATAGGTCACTTCCTGGGAGGAGGGGAAAATGGTCTTCCTGCTCCTGAGGTCCCTCATTTGTATGAATTCAACTAGGAAGTGGATCCCTTTTCTCAGCTCAGTCTCCCAAGTGGCTCCTGCAGCCAGCAAACTTGCTAGCTAACAGGTTTGGGCCAACCCACTAAAATCCTTCAGTCACGCTGGTAGTATAGTTACACATTTGCTCTAAATGGCTCAAACAGGGAGTAGGAGTAAGAGCTGATGAAAATAAAACACAAACACATGATAGATTTCAGTAGTGCATATGCATAGTTGACACAACCCCTCCCTAGTATAGTCTAGTTAAGGTTGCAGGGGGAACCAGTCCACCGAGCCTTTGGCATCCAGCTCAGCCAGTGCTCTGTGGAGAAGGACAGGGGCAGAGGAGACCCATCCTTGCAGCTGGTGATTCAGAGCTCTTGGGTGAGGCTGTTTTGGAGGGCTCATAAAGCAAGTTCCTGAAGTGCTGGGGTGTGAATAAGCCTGAGCTCCCTAACACGACTGATGTGCTGGAGCAGGCAGCAGGCAGTGCTCTGCCCAGCTCGTGTAAGCAGCTTCTCAAAAGGGTGGGGTGGTCGCGTTTGCTGTAGTCACTGTTTTGTACGCTGGGGGCAGAGAAGGGGAAGTGTAAAATGTTCAAGTGAGGAACAGCCAAGAAGCCAACAGAAGAGGGACATTCCCTGCTGCCTGCCCTCTCTCCGAGTGTCAGACAGTGCTGTCTATTGATAAGATTTTTTTTTTTTAAGCTGTTGGACTGGAGCCCCTGCTCTTGTCTCAGTTGCTCATTTCTTCTCCGCAGGAGCTGCATGGACCCAGCAGTCCTTCCTTGGCTCCCTGCAGCCCTTGCAGCAGCCACTAGCACTCATTGCAAGCCTGTTCATGAGGGAATTTACCTAGAAAATTCAAACAAACAACAATAAAATAGGGCTAAATGTTCACATACACTTACTGTCCTGCTACCAAGCAAGTGGTCTAGTCTTCCTGTGGATGCATTCTTTGCCCTTTCAAACTGCTTGTTGTGGTGCCTGTCACTGTCTTCTGTGGTTTGAACCATCCTAGCTCAGAATGATTCTGACAGATCACTGAGGTGATGGTAAAAATACACTGCTTTTTACCTTCAATTATTTGTCAAAAAAATATAGAAAAGTCGGTGCCTTTCTGAGGCACTTCATTAATTTGTGTCCTTATTTTCTCTTGCACACTGGTGGAGGTTTCCTCAGGCTACACATTTAAGAGAAGCCTGCAAAGTGCTTGAGGAATCTGCACTTCAATCTTTTCATCTCCAGCCATTGTTAAGTGGGCCTTTGCTGCAGGCTGGCAGAGTCGGAGGAGCAGCACTGCAATGTTCTTAAAATATATTTAATAATAACAAAGGAAGTATAAACTCACCAGCCCGTTCAGTTGCTTTTTATAGCAGTGTTCACCCGTTTCAAGCCTGCATCAGTGTAAAAGTGCAACCCCTAAATACATTTAATCTTGTTCTGCTGGGAGTCACCTTTTCCAAGGAGGATCTCAGTTGCTAGTGCTTGATGTTACAATAACTCAAAGTTGCCAGGAGCAGAGGGGAGGCATTATTTTAAATTAAAATATATATATTAAAGAAAGAAAACGAAAATCCAGAGTTGGGATGGTTTTTTTCATATGTGAGTAGTTGAGGTTTTGCTTTTTGGAAAAAGGATCCAATATTGAGAGTGCAGAAGAAGCGCATTCATCCAATGTTGCATCTAATTAGCAGTGAAAAAAAAATCTAGGCCAAGCCCAAAGCCATGGGAATTAAAGCTCATGCAGACTGAGATTCTGTGGGCTAACTATTTGTCCTGAACCTTTGGAGGGCAAAAAAAGACA
Source organism: Eulacestoma nigropectus (assembly GCA_013397775.1). NCBI lineage: Eukaryota > Metazoa > Chordata > Aves > Passeriformes > Eulacestoma > Eulacestoma nigropectus. The sequence goes on from VZTE01004593.1 coordinate 1,426,196, forward strand.
CTGCAGCATCTGCCAGGTGGGTAGATGTGTGTACAATTCAGCATGGAAGAGGGCAGCTTTTTTGTGCCTTTAGTCTGAGCTTGCTGAATTTAATTCTTCTCTTTGCTACAGATCCCTGTTATCAACTTGGGAAACAACATTTTCTATTTGTGACACAGCTCCTGACCTGTGATGCAAAGCTGCATCCCAGGGTTCTTTGTAGGGTTAGGTTTGTATTCAAGAAGGTGCCTGAATGAAATGCCAGGACATTCAGACAGATGAATTACAGAGTGCAGTAGCTCGGCTGAAAGACAGAAGAGGTTCTGATACCCAAGTGCAGATTCTTTCACAAAAGGATCCTTGCTTTTGTGATTGAACAAGGTGTAGTGCAGGCACTACAAGCACCCAGCACTACATATTGTCCATACATAGAGAGATGATGTTTCTTTCCTTTTTCTTTTTTCTTTTTTTTTTTAGTTTCCAGTCAGTTTAACAAATGTTTGTACTATTGGTGTCAGAAGCTGTGGTAGTATGAAAAACCAATTACATTTTTAGGAAATTTGTAAATATTTACATTCCCATATGTACAGCAAAGCAGATGTCTGCAGAATACCAGCTGGAGGTGCAGCAGATGTGCTGGACTAAAGGGAAGCCTCTTGGAAAAGGTTTTTCAGAGGCGACTTGACAAACTCTCCACCAGGGGCTTCAAGAAGAGAGAAATTAGCATGGAAATCTCAGGACATATTTCTTCTTTTGTTCTGCAGCACTTGGGTTAGGGTGGTAAATGTTCCAGTCCCTAGGCCAGGCCTGTGCCATAAAGTGCCTTTGTGGAGGAGCTCACGTACCCTTGGGGATATCGGGCATTGTGTCAGAGCAGGCAGCCAGCCTGGGTTTGCAGGAGGAGAGCTAGGACTAGAAACAGGATGCTCATAAAAAGTCTCAAAAGGAATCAGTTCTTTCCACAAAGGGGACACTTTAAGAAAAAAAATAAATGGCTCTACAGACTTTTAAAAGGTTTGGGATTTTTTCAGTAATTAATTTCCATAGTCAGTTTACACTGATGGAAACCTTCCCCCTGCACCAGTGAGCATCCTGAGCCTAATGCAGGCCTGGAGGTAGTGCAGGGGATACCGCAGGACACAAGTACTTTTCCAGCCCGTGCAAGGGGTTGCATTTTCGCAGACATAAGTTCATGGTCATTGACAGAAAGACAGTCACTGTCAGTTTAGCTCAATCCTTTCCTTACGTGGTAAGGAATAGAGGGTAAATAACTGGGGCCAGGAGGCTGAGGTGGTTTTGTCCCTTGCAGACATTCTGAGAGTACTTCATCCTCAGGGTAGTTGGTGTCAGTTTTAGGAGGCATGAATGAAGGAGTTTGCCTTTATTGTGGAATGCAAGTGGTGGCATGGCTTGAGTCCACAGGGCAGCGGAATTGCTTTTACTGGAAAGAAAATATTCCCAAGCTGCTTCAGAGGAAGCAGAAGTAAACCAGGCCACCAGCAGGTCTTTGTCACCTAGTGATGGTGATTTTGTTGGAAACCATGAGGAGCTGGGAGGGGACTCCCTGGCTGAGCAGAGAGAGGTACTGGAATAAACCAAGGGTGATCAGCATTTGGAGCCCCACAAAATGACCTGCTTAGCTTGACGAGGGAGCACTGCCCCCCACCCTTGTGTTTACAATACTGGGTGCCTCTAAAATGCTGATCTTTCTAGCACCTTCTTTGTATTTGCAGAATATCATCAAGAAAGTGATTGGGCAAAAATTTGTATACAAGTTTGTCTCCTTTCCTGAGATTTTAAAAATGGATCCACATGCTGTGGAAATCAGCAGAGAGAGCCTTTTGCTGCAGGACAGCGACTGTAAGATGCCTTCGGAGAGCAGGGATCAGCACAAGCACAGCTTGTCAGCTCTGAAAAGCACGAGCCGTAATGAATATATCCACTCTGGCCTGTACTCCTCTTTCACTATCAACTCTCTGCAGAACCAGCCAGACCCTTACAAGACAATCAAAACAGAAAAACTGGAGGAGAAGTCAGAAGGAAACACACCAGTTGAAGAAGTCCGGACTGTTATCAGATTTGTGACAAACAAAACAGACAAACAAGTTACGAGGCCCATGGTGTCGTTGCCTTCTACTTCTGAAACAGCAGCTGCCTCTGCTTTCCTCAACTCTTCAGTATCAGCTAAAATATCTTCCTTAATGCTACCCAACAGTGCCAGCATTTCATCTCCATCATCATCCTCCTCCAGGTCACCATCTCTGTCTCCCACCTCACCCCTCCCTACAGAACACGGGAGCTTCTTCCTTGAGTCCAGTTGCCACGACTCAGATTCCCTTGAGCCTCTGAACCTCTCCTCAGGCTCCAAGGCCAAATCCCCATCTCTTCCCCCAAAGGCTAAAAAACCCAAAGGCTTGGAAATCTCTGCCCCACCTATGATTCTCTCCAGCACCGACATCGGTTCCATCGCCCTCAACAGCCCCGCACTTCCTTCGGGATCCCTGACTCCAGCTTTCTTCACTGCACAGGTAAGACCTGCCTGTCTCCAGGCATTCCCTCCATGTGGCCAAGAGTGTTCGTTCTGTGGGTCTGTCACCATCTGATGGGAAAAAAACCCCAACATATGGGAAACAGGGAAACACAGCAGTGCTCTGAACAAGGGGTGGAAAGTAGGTTTTTCGTGGGGTTTGTTCCTCATTGAGTGTGGGAAAAGCCATTACAGTTTATAGACTGCCTGGAAGGATAAGGAGATGGGCAGCCATTTAGTGAATTGTTTATCAGTTCAAACCAGCCTCCAGATCTACAAAACAAGCAGGAAAGAGCCAAAAAGAAAACCACAGGGGTTTTGTAGGTCACAACTTGAGCACTGGTTAGATTTCTCTACTAGATGTTGCATCCATTCAAACAGTGTGACCTTCTTGTTAATTTTTGAATACAGAGCAAATTAGGTGGTTTCTAAGGCTCTGAAGTCAGTTTCAATTTCCAAAGTTGTACAGATCCACAGAGTACTTGCAAGAGCTTCCCTTCAGCACAGACCTAGTGAATAACCAGGAGGTTATTTTGTTGTTTTTAATAACATATTTGTGGTAATGTCAACAGCAAGTTCTCATTTTCAAGCAAGTCTATGAAAAAAAACCTAGGAGTTCAGAGCAGAGGAAAATCATATAGAAATGACTCAGTATGTTCATTGGTGAGTTTTGTCTTACAATACCACCTCAAAATTGGACAAAAAAAATCTAAGAGTAAAATCATCCCAGCGTGGAACATCCCCCAAGATCCCCAGCCCTGAAACAGCAGTTGATGCAAACACTAGCATTGAATGTAGCAAACCGGACAGTAAATAATTAAGTACAAAGGTGTGTTACAAGCCCTCACTCACTTCAGACTGTCTAGGACACACATGGTATCCAGAATCCCATCACCTCTTCCCTGTTTGAAGGTATTGGAGGTGTTTGATGCAGGCAGCATTGTGTGCCTGCATGGCACAAAGGCCTGGCAGAAATGAGAATGTTGGCAAGTGCTCTCAGCCAGCACAGCACTTGCTCTTCTGAGCTTTTCAGCTGGCTGCAGAGCAAGTTTGTGCAGCTCAGGCACACCTGTAAGCCACCAAGATACAAAGGTGTGTCACCAAGAAAGAGGAGTTTGTGGGCTGACACCTGTCATTTTTGACATTTTTGACATCATAAAGCCTTTAAGTGAAGTTATGTTTGGCAGGAAGAACAGGAGTGTGGCAAACCAAAACTGAGATGCATTGACAAACTATGTAACCTCTAACTGTGGTATAACCACAGTATTTTGTTTGTAGGGAGCAAATCTGACAAATCACATCAGATGCCAACCAGACACAATGACAGTGTGAGTAATTTCAAACCCACTTTAATCTGCTGCTGCCCCAAACCACAGGATGAACAGAGATTTGTTTCCTCATTTTGTCATTATTTCTTTGAATATTTACCCTTCCCATTCATCTATAAACTGGTGTACTTACTGCCCTGAAAGATGTAGAAGGGAGTTATGTTGAGGACTGTGGCACTCCTTTAGCAGGAAGGATAGCGAAGGCTGTGATGAGTGTTACCCAACTTAAAGCCATCACAGATCTTTTTTATAGGTTGTCCTATCACAGAAGAGGCATATGGCATCTGTGTAGGATAGTACAGTTAGTTCCGGGTTTAATTATTTAAACTTTAGGCTATACAGCAACATAGCTTTTATCCTCTCCTTTAGCCTTCTTCTTCTAGTGTGGGTAAGAAGCACCCTGCATCCTAAACACTTGTCCTAGTGAATGTAAAATGAAAACTACATAACAGCTGTATTCAGATAACTAATATCACAACGCAAAATAACTAAAACTATAATTTAGACTGGAAATCTGCTGTTCATCCCATTATCCAAGGAAGAACATGCATCATATATCAAATGTTCTCTGATTTATCTGATCCCAGTGCAAAACACCCATTGCCATGGGCAGGTGCAGAACAGGATGTCTGCTCCAGGAGTGATGTAGGTTCTGAGAAGGTCCTGCTGCCTGAGAGGGTATTTCAAATGGCTTTCCACTGTACCTGCTGGTCATGAGGAATACCCTCAGGTGGAATGCTGTGAAAGGGCACATGATAGACACAATCAATTTCAGAACAGAAATGTATGTGTGACAGCACTTGCCTGCTTTCTAACAGCTAGAAGTGACAAGATTGTACTTACACACGTTGTCACAGAAGTCAGGAGCCATAAGCATCATTGCTTAACATACTGCTCTCTGTGCAATGAATTATTTCTATTTAAACTGTTCCTGTGCTTAGATTATAATGACGTTTTTAAAGTAGGAACTTCCCAATGGGTTCCACATCTAATACCAGATGTACAGCTGCATGCTGGCAGAAAATGAAGTGACACATCAATTTCCACATGTAATTTAGGGATAGCCTGTCCTGTGGTGTTGTTTACACTTAGGTTTTCTCTGGTGGTTTTGATGCTTGGCTGATGGCAATACTGAGAACAAGCCTGGGAGGCCCTGTGCTCTTTTTGCATTAAATGTTAAACAGATTTGGAGGCTTGCTTTGGCTGGCTCTTGGTTCTGGCAGAACTTGCAGACATTAGTGCTCTGCTTATCAAAGGATATGAGCTTTTGCTTAGCACTGTTGTTAGGCATGCTCTCATGCTTCCAGAGATGAATGGAGGGCAACTCAGTTTCAGGTCTCTCTGAAGACTTCTCTGGCTGCATCTAGGTAGGAATAAACACCTTCGAATTTTCCTCATTATTTTCAAAAGACTCCCTCTAGAACGGCACTTTCAGTTCTGAATATCTGCAGCTTCTTAGAGAAAAAATAAAGAATGGAGGCTGCTCCCTGGAGTTCTTAGTGCAGTTGGCATAATACTGTGTCCTTAGTTGAATGTTGTTGGGTCTTGCTGCTTACATCTTTGGTTTTAAGGTTAGTAGGCTCTTCTGTAAGTAGATCTGAGCATTTATCCTGACCTAATTTAGTGTGTCGTCAGTCTCATAAATCTCCCTTGGTAGTGGCCTGCCAATGGAGCATCAATTTGAAATGTGGCACAGGAAAAGGGCTCTCACTGGTGCTGCTGAATTCCTTCGCCCTGAAAGCACCATGGTCCTGGGAAGAGAGCGTTTGTGAAGGACTCTTGACAAGTGCCTGCTTTTCAAGTGGTTTGGATTTTTTTTTGACAAGAGCAGTCACTTGATGAGATCAAGACTGAGGTCTTCTTGCCAGGCCTCCACCCACTCTTTGCCCCTTTTGTTGTCATGCAGATATATCCCAGCTCTGACACTCCTGTGACCTGCTGATTTACTGCATCAACACCTTTTGCTTTCCCAGTGATACCACAGGTTTATTACTCCTTGGGACATAATTGTGGTTTCTTCCATGGGGTTTGGTGTTTCTGATCCACCTTCTTCAGCACAAGGAAGGCGGCAGGGTCCTTTTCCTGCACATTTCTCCACGAACCCCACTTCTTCTGAGATTCCTTAGCAAAACGATTCAAGAGCAGCCAAGGTCTTTGTATTAAACAGCCTTTCAGAATCACCAGGATAACTTTAATGTTTGCTGCTCCTTGTCTTTCCCATCTCTTCTGCTGGTGCCAAACTGTTTGACCCTGTTGTGAACTGCAGTGCAAGCGTGTCACAGCAGGTCTGTGTTCTGTGTGTCTGCACAGCGTCCCAAACACCGCGGCCAATGGATGCCTCAGGCACTGCTTGGCAAATGAAGTTTGTGATACTCGAAATGCACGTGAGCTGTGGCAGTGCCTGTGTGAGCCTACTCTCTGCAAGGGCTGGCAGGGAGCGGGGTGTGATGGGCCCTGGGGTCAGCAGCTGGTAAAGGGAGACCCTCGGCTGCAACTGTCCTACGTGGGAGTTTGTATTTCTGGCCCAGTGGGGAGCACCAGAATACATGACCTGCTGGCTACTACAGGGAGATGCAGATACTCTCTATCTTCTGTCTTCTCTTTACATATTTTAAACTGTGGACAAAAGGATGGCCCAGTTCAGCAGAGCACCTAGGCAGTTGTTCTACACAGCAAAGCACATGCTTGCTTGCTAAGTGTGTACTCAAATTCCATTAAGTGCTTTGCTGAATAGCACTGATTTTGATAATTGGCATCAAGGTTACTGGTGAGATTAACTCATTATGCCAAATACTTTTTTCAAAACTGTCACATGTTCTTTTTGGCATGATAAAAGTTATTCTGGATACAGAATAATTCACATAATTCTTCATTTGAATGAAGATTTGCATGTGCTCTAACTCTACCTCCTCTCCAACTGTACTTAAAGAGTGCTGAGGGCAATCCCAGCAATTCTTGTGCATCATGGCACTGGAAGGAGGCACCTCTGAGAAAAGCCTTGGATTCTAAGTTCTTGCCATTTTGGTTCTTTTCAAACAACTAGCTGTGCTTTCTGCTGTCCCCCTGGGCACCCAGCCCATACACCTGCCTCTCCCTGCTCAGCCCATGCATTGCCAGCTTCTTGAAGCCTCTTCCATTAAGAAGAGGCACCATCAGGGCAGTCCAAGGCCAGCAGTGACTCTTTCAGCTCCACACACAATTGCAGTAATGCTTCAAAAGCTGCAGTCAGGTCAAGGAATTGCTGCCCTTCAAAAGGTAAAAACTGATTCTGAAGGAGACTAGGTGATGGAGGCAGGCACCAGGGCACATATGGTATTATTCAAGGTGTTACACAGTTGCATGAGCGCTATTCAAATAAACAATAACAGTGCATCTCATTAAGCAAATAGAAATTAAACCAATTTACATATGAAGGAATATTAAATGTGCAGGTATCCAGTACTGACCACTGCGGAGACAGGATGCCGGGCTGGATGGGCAGCTGCTGCTGACCGTGCTGTGTGTCTGAATTCACTGGGAAACAGAGCCAGTAGATGATGTGTAAGGCTTTAGGGGTGGTGAGTGCTGCATGGAGCTGTAACTCTGAGCTGTGCATCATGGGGTGTTTTTTGTCTTGCAGACCCCCAATGGATTATTGCTGACCCCCAGCCCGCTGCTCTCCAGCATTCACTTCTGGAGCAGCCTCAGTCCTGTTGCTCCTCTGAGTCCTGCCAGGCTGCAGGGACCAAACACTCTGTTCCAGGTAGGTCTTCCCAATGCACAGGTTACATTGCTAAACGTGCACATTTGGAAGAGATATTGGAGGAACATCTCACATCAGCCTGGAGCTTTTCAAACAGATCAAGAAAATACCGGCGTTACCAGGCACTTTTAAAGAGAGGCCTACTTACTTGTACCCTCTTCCAATCCTGGGCAGCGCAGTCAGAACCTACAGGACAGTGTCTGCTGCAGCAAGCGCACACATACTGAGTGAAGGAAAGAGAAATAAATGCTGGACCCCAGAGAGAACAGGTAACAGAGCTCTCAGAGCTGCAGGAACAGAGTGCAGACCAGTCAGTGACGAGCCAGGAGAGGGCTGGAACATGGACTCTGGGAAAACCAAGACAGTTTGGGTCTCACCCAGTGAGGTGGGTGTAGGTTTATCCTTTTGTCCTAATGAGCTGCTTCTCACTCAGAAAGACAAGGCCCTCTGAACCTGAAGGCTCCATTTCCAGTTCTCCTGCTGATTATCCATGTGTCCTCAACCAATGACATAGCTCTTGAGCATGACCTCGCCTTATGTAACCGCAGAAAGGCAGCATTGTGTCCACTCTCTCCTGAGTACAGGCAGAGTAAAATTCTCAAAGTTTTACAGAGATGTGGTAAATACAAAAGTTATTAAATAACCCACGATGGCCACAGCACTCAGCTGCAGCATTTGCCTGAAGGAGCTCAGGAAGATGGTGGGGATGGTATTTGCAGCTCCAGCTGTAGCTGCTGCAAAACAGCTGATTCATTAAGTCACAGAAAAAATTATGTTGATCTGCTGATTGGCAAGAAGCACAGGAACCCAGTGGCCATCTGCACAGCTGAAGAGTGCAAGGACACCCCTGGAATGAACACCCTGACTGCTGTGGAAGGCCTGTGAACCTTCAGGGAGGCTGACTGCCCAAATCCAGGGCTGCGCTTTAGCTCAGGTAGTTGCTCAGGTACTGTCTGCACTGGGATAGTCAGTCTTTCCACCTCCAGCTGCCCATGGAGCTCAGGGCTCCTTATTTTTTTTTCAGATAAACTCAGTAATCCCTACTGGACCTTAGTTTTGCACACATGGTTAGAAATAGCCAGACATTTAATCTGAGAAGTGCCTGTGCCAGCACCTGGGATGAGCTCGTCTGGACACATGCTGGCCATTCCCTGGGGAACTAAAAGTGAGGAGTGGCCTTGGCTTTCCCTTCTGAGAGACCCAAAGGGCCTTATAAATTATGTTTGATTCAAGCAAAGGCCACGATGACAAGTTGTAGAGCACAAAGCCTTATTTTAACAGCAAATAGGAAATGAGAACCACAGCTGAAGCTCGGTCAAGCCCACTGAGAACTGATGGGTCAGCCAGTGTAGGCGTCAGGGCAGAGCTCTCCTCAGGCTGCCTGCACAGGCCAGCCCACACTCCATGCATACCCAGGGAAGAGCTTGTAATCAGGTTCTGTGTTTTAATGAATCTTGGCAGAAGTGACAGAAGCATTTCCTGAGGTTTGGCGTCGTTAAAGCAGAGGTATCAGCCAGTCTGGGCCACACCAGGAGCAGGGTGCCAGACCCCCTGCAGCACCGTGCTGCTCGGACCAGCTTTACACGGAGTGGTGGCAGACAGGAATCACCAACTACCCTCTGAGCAGAAGAGTAAATTTGTTAGGAGCACGTTGTTAAATGCTTGTGGAGGGGGTGGTTATACCACAGTTGGCTGTCCAAGGACTGATCTGGTAAGGGGTAAAAATACATCAGATGCTTGAAGTTGTTCAGCTCTGTCTCCCTCAAGCCAACAGAAACCCAGCACAGCTCATGTAGCTGGGCCTCGAGGCCAGATCAGTATCTACCACTGGGATAATTCCTGCCTCATGATGCAGCAAGTTTATTCCACCTCCTTGCTTTACTTCTCTCAGGTCAAATGTTAAGAACTAGTCAATACCCACCACTGCAGGCAAGGTGCAGTCACAACGCCGTCATGAACTAGGAATATACGGCTTCTGTCTTGAATAGGTTTTTTTGCACAGTACTTCAGAAGCAGCAGGTTAATGTAAATGACAATACATTGTGCTTCGCATGCTGAATGACCCGGCGTAGCTGGTTTGTAGTTTCTGAGTGAATGCAGGAACTGTAATTACTTGAGAGTACTTTTCCCCATGCTTTGTATCCCAGTTGTACTTTTTCTGCCCTAAAACTGCATCTCACCTTTCACTTTTGCCAAACTCTTTCCTGCATAAAAGACATACAAAAAGGATGTACTGTAATTAATAGAGTGTAGACTGAAAAACATTTTTGGGAGCAGAATGGATGGCAAAGACTGCTCTGTAGCGTTCACTTTCTCAGGGTGATGATAAATCTATTATGTGAACTTTTATATAAAAAATAGCCAGTAACAGATTTTTATATCCTCGTGCATTTACAAATTATTCAGGTTTTGTCCTCCGTTTTGCATTCCTAATGGCTGATGTAGCATTTGATATATGTCTTACTGTATAGACATCACAACTCCTGAAACCATCTGGAGCCAGTTGTGAATGCTAAATCCATGTGCTTCTTGGGCTGAATGTTTTGAGATAAAGAGTAATTTTTACCTTTTGGCCTCTTACAGTTTCCAACTCTGCTAAATGGTCACATACCAGTGCCACTCCCCAGTCTGGACAGAGCCTCTTCACCAGTACTGCTTCCTCCAAATGCTCAGAAATCCTGATGATGCCTCATCACACCAAGGATGTATTGGTGGATTTAACACTTCATTCCTATGGGCTAGTTTTTCCTGTGTCATGAGAAGGACATTGTGAAACCCTTTATTACTTCGGTTTGCACTTTTCATTACATGGATAATCTACTTTTATTATGTTAGCATTTTTCAACAGTGTTTATATATAAAAGTATATATAAATCTGTTATGCATTAAATGAATTACAATTTTTTTATATCATAGCTCTCAAGTGTTGAACACTTCTGTTGTTGATGAAGTACTTTTCGTAATGGATTGCAACAATGTATCTAATAGGGATGTGAAGCTTCTTTTTAATCCCTTTTTCTGCATATTATGCATTGTGCTTGTGTAAACTATAACCGGCTGTGCCTTCTTTTGCATAAAGTCATGTAAATGATTTATATATTTTCTAGTATTAAGATAAAAAGTTGAAAGAAAAAAACTAGTATTGAACAGCCCTATGGTAGTATTTCAGTATTTTCTCCACGGATAGGCCATATGATGCAGTGTATTAATGTAACTTTGTATTAAGTGCTTTCAAATTGTATAAAAATAGCCTTATAATTTTTCTTTGCTGAAGTGAAAAACATAATCCGTGTTACAGCCAGGAGATGTAGTTCAGAGTAACAAAGCCACATTTACACGTTTATGCCCAAGTTCTTCTGTCAAGTTGCAACAGGGCTGTGGATGTTCATGACACGTTTCCAGTGTTTGAGAGTACTTCTGTAGAAAAGGAGACATTGCTCAGAATTTATTTGGCCTATACTTCTTATGAACTGTCAACATTACAGCTGGAAAGAGTGCAGGTAATCTCTGTCCTCCCAGGGAATGAGGATCATTCCCAATCATTTCAGGTGCTTTGTTCAGCTGTGCCAAGTGCCTTGTACTACTTCCCTGGAAAGACTATTGTAGCTACTCAAACTCAGAAGGTCACATTTCCCCTTCCCCCAAAGCTGGAAAAGTTACAGGTCTGTAAATTGATGCCTGGTGCTTGCAAAGAGGCAGAGACTGTACATGTGGGATGTTTATGTATAAACAGATGAATTCTGGATGAAAAAACAGCACTGTGTTACTACAGACTTGCAACTTGGACTTACTGGGTATGTCCTCTACCTTGAGGGGATGGCTTAGTCATCTAAATGTCAGGTTAGGATTAGGCCAGACTGCCTGGCACCACAGACTCTAATCCTGGCAGGGCTGATGCAAATCTTCAGTTTCCTGAGGTGGCTAAATTGGCTTGAAAGCAGCTTTACTGTGTTGGTTTTTCAGGTGAGACCTTAAAAGCCAAGCCCAAATCTGATTCCTGTTTGTGACAGGTCATTCGAACCTCTACTTTGCTTTCTGGCCGAGCAGGTGGCCACAGTCCGTTCTTTTTGAAATGTATGCAGTGAGTTGTCTGCTGATTTTCTGCTTGGATGCATTTCAGTGATGGCGTGTGTAGTTATTTGTAAAGTGCTTTTGGATCCTTCAACCGGAACGGTGCTAAATAAACATTTTATTAATGCAGTTCTGATGTTGAAAAGCCATTTTTGGGGCAGAGGTGGTTGACAAAAGACAGCAGGAATTTTCCTCAGGCTCCTGGGTGGCACAACCAAAAATGACTCATCAGTTCCACTTGCAGTGGTAAAAACCTGCTGTATCCATGTGAGTACCAGCTGATAAACACAGGAATTAAATACCAGACATGAGGAGAACAAGTGAAGCACTTGGGACGTCATTTGCTCGACTCAGCATTTCAAGAGCTCAAGACGTGCCACCCCACGGAGTCAAAAACAGAAGATGAACCTACGCAAAATTATGAGTGAGTGCAAATTTTATACAAAGTAAAACCAGGATACGGTGGAAGAGAGGGAAGCTTGTAACTGATGGGGTTGATGACGTTAGTGGAGATAAATCACAAGGGCTTGGAGACTGAACATTTCTCTTCCCATGCATTCCTCCCAGGTACATGGAATAGTTTTCAATAACCAAGTTACAGAGAGATAATTATTTCACACTACAGAGCTGACTCCTGCCCCATTTTTAATAAAAGCCATGAATACCTACTTACACCTATAAGGCATGAACAGCAGCATTGGGTCTTGTCCTGTACGTGCCACCGTAGCTGGTGGGAGAAGCCGGCACTGAGACAGTGTTTCTCACTATGAGTTTGAAAAGTAAAGATGAAAATACTAGTATTGAATATTACACTGCAAAAAAACAGCTGACCATGAGAGGAGGGAATGTGTGACAGAGAAGAGATTCTTAAAAGTACCCAGATTCCCATGATTTTATTTCTTCCAAGGTTTTACTCTTAACAAGGCAGAATTTTTTCTTCTCAAAAGGCTCAACACACCCACAGCTTCCGTCCCACCCTCCAGCCCTTAAATGATTTTGGACTTTTTTTACAGATAGCAGAAAGCAACAATTCTGGGACAAAGTCCTATTTCAAAAAATTGCTGGAAAGGATCTGAGAGAATCCAGTAAAACAATGGAAGACACACAAAGTGGGAAGAAGTGCTGTCTTCTCATCTTTGAGAGAATAAAAATAGCAAGAGAACACATCAGTTGAAAAAAAATAGGCTGTCAAAATCTGCCTTCTAAATCAGTCAATAATGTGAAACAAAAATTTTTGCTACTGGGAAGTATTTATACAAATAAAGTCCAGCCTCTGGAGTCTAACACTTACATGAAACACTAGACTGTTACGCCGTATGCTTTGAAGAAAATATTCTATTGGTAATCTACTGAATTTTATTAACAGGTATCTTTTTAACTGTAGAGAAAAATCAAATAAATGTTTTTAAATAAATACTGTGGAAGTGTCAATATTTCTGTGGCATGGAGAGCTTCCAAGCCAACAATCTTGGAGAACAAAATGGGAGTTTATTCTCTCTTCAGTATTCTTGGTAGTAATTGCATATACTTGGAGGATTGATCATACTTGGGGGATTTATTATAAGATTTGCACTTTATTCATGCTTCAGCAATACACAGTAAGTTCCCAGTTACTTTACAGACTGGGTGCATGACATCCTGTCATCAGACAGGCACGCACCCATCTGGAAATACCTACCAAAGAAGTGAAGAACTGTCAGTAAGATTTTTGTTTAAAGGGGAGGTGGTCCTTTCAAACAAGACTAGAGGGTTAATTTTAACATCTCTGCATTAAGAGGCTGTGTGATCTCGTGCCTACAGGAAACATCTTCAGAAGCCATCATGACACCCAAATGAATTTAGAAAAGGCACAGTAAGTACAGGTAGTTTTTTATGTAAGGCCATAGCTATTCCCTTCTGATCTTCAGACTGTGCGTATATCCTGTAGGATAAACAAACACGGGCCTCAGATTTAAGCATATCCCTCCAAAGTCATCAGAAGACTACAACTTTTAAAACCTGTTTTAGCCCCAAACGCTTAACTGCTCTTACCAATTAATGTGTGAGTGCTCTGCCTACACAGATGGAGTACAAACCTGTTCCTTGAGGGCAAAGAGACTGACAGCACGAGTGAGAAGCAGTATGAATTTATTTAAATGAGAAAAGCAGAATGATCCTCAAGCAAGGACTCTGGAGCAATCAGCATCATGGCCTGCCTTGTGTGGGGGCTGGTATTTGAAGAATGCATCCTAGAAGAGAGGATTCTAGGATATGTTGGAGTTCTTTTGTGAAAGATTCCCATCAGTTCACATTCACTCTGCAAGAAGCGCAAATGCATAAATGTAAACTTAATTATTCCTAACATGGCTCCAGGCCAGCTACCCCCTCCTGCAAATCAAATAAGACAGCGAAGAAAGGAAAAAATAGTCTTTGAAAAAACAAGCTCAGGGTGTGAAAGAGGAGGGGCAGGTGACAGCACAGACGCTGCCATGCACAGCCTGGAGGGAGGTGCTCTGCAAGAGCATGTCGGAGAAAAGACAGGGAAGAGCATTTTTGCTGGTTTGCAATCCACAGCCATGGTAATTCCATCAGAAGAAAGATCCCACTGCAAATGAAGGAGCTTCATAGCTCTCTGGGGAAAAATGTGTTTCAAGGCAGGGCATCTGAGCCAAGTATGACTCGTATTTCATTAGGAGGACCATGAAAGTGATGCGCTCAGGCAGGCCTGCTTCTTGAGTGAGCTTGGAGGATGCAGCCAGCACAATAAATGAAGCAGTTATTTACCACATTACCACGTGTGTATGTGTGCCTTCACAGTTTAAGTTTGCTCAAAAGTTACAGAACTTCAACGAGTTAAGGGATTTTAGAAAACATGCAAAAATAATCGGAAATTGTTCACGTTTTCCACCGATATCAATCTTATCAGTTCGTGAGAGAGGCACAGTACTGCCCAGTGAAAGTCACATACAAGAGATTAAAAAAACCAATCTGGAATACCTGAACTCTAATCCCAGTTCTGAAAACAGGTTCCCACTACGGCCAAGAACAGGACTATGATTTCTGTGCAGCTGAACTCTATAGATGAAAAAGGTGCATGGTAGGAATTCCAAAGCCCATGTATCTGCTTGGCTTTTGTACTTTTCACAATCATCTCACCTGTACAGTCAGAGCTTACCTACAATGTTCCAAATGCTACATACACCTCCTTTGTGTTTCATAATTACACTTGTTACCCTTGCCCTTCTCCTAAACTGGTATGATATGGATACTGGTGAGATACACGGATGTTGCTGAACAACACAAAGGCCAAATGGGAGCATTAAATCTCTAACAGCCCAACCTCTGAAAAAATAAAACCCCCAAACCACAAAAAGTAAGCATTCAAGTTCCTTCCCAGAATTAAAGCATTTCATGGAGATGTTACATTTGTTTTAAAGCCAAAATTTCTGAAGGTAAATAAGGTAGTGAAATGTGCTAACAAGGTGCATGAATTACTTCAACTCTGCTCATTAGTGACCAGACAAAATGATCACGTCACAGACAAGTTAAGCTCTGATTTCTCTTCAGTGTCACCATGTGCTATAGCGCTCTGTATCTCCATACCCTGATTTGTTTGGATTTCTTTCAAGTCTGACCTTAATTCCAAGTATTTCCTGGGTTTATAATACTTAGCCTGGGGATATTTACAACATAGCTTTCATATATTTTGTCCTCAATAATGAAATGTATTCTTAACCCTAATTCAATTTTAACATTGCAGAACCGAAACCATGTACCTCTATTACATTGAAAAACTCAAGCACAAACAAGCAGCCCAAAGAACACTACCTAGCAGTTTTTCAAATGATTTGCAAATACAAAGTACGTTGATTCTTTAATAATTGTTTATTTTAACTTTTATTGCCCAGTTCAGGGATACACTCTGGCTACTTAATGCTGTGGTAAAGCAGCACAAAAATAACACAGCCATGTTGAGATGCACGTTCCACTAGAGCATTGCTGAGCTGTTGGTTTGCCCCTTCCGTCTCCCACCCTGTCCTGTCAGTTCCCATCCTCCACCCACCCTCTCCCCTTCAACCTTCACCTGCGCGTGAATGCAACCGCATCACCAGCACCTGCCTCTGTCCTGGCTTCCAGCCCACCTGACTCTGACACACACCTCCACCCACACCTTGCCATCCCTACCCTGGGCTGGCTGGAACATCTTCTAAAAATAACTACCTAAAATCAGCCGTGACTTGCCAGGCCATTTCTCATTAACTGATCACCCATCGTCAAGCAAAGGTGGTCATACCAAACACTGAAAGTCATCCCTTTTTAGCGACTCTCTGCTTGGTTTTTGTCACACTTGAGGTCTTCTCCCAAAAAGGCCAACACTCCTACTGTTCTTGGGGACAGTGAAACGAAGTCCATAGTGCCTGACTCTGCCAGACAGGAGGCAGAGCACCAAATTCCATGGAAAAGGACATCAGAGATGCCCAGCAACTTCAGACTTGCTGACAACTGCCCCAAAGAGGCAACTGCCACAGAACTGTCTCTGCTGATGCAGGAATTTCAATAATACACAATTTTTAAAAGCCCCAAACTGGCTTGACCACAGATGCCAAGTCTCTTAAATATGTTCTTTAAAGCCACCTCCTAACAAAGAACACAGATTCACTTGTAGGTTCTTAGAAAAAATTTCTTTATAAACAGACTGCTTTAATTTTATGGAAGATCTTTTCATCTGTAACAAAAAAGCTGAATTCCTACTTAAAATGGAACATCCTTTTGTTAGCTGCGGCTGATCCCTTTCTAAGTTTACTAACGCACTTCATTTTACCAGGTAAACCTTTAAGTCCTTTACTCATTAGTGTCACATTATTACCTGTTCTTTTACAACCTATGAAGTATTACTGTTCTAGAAATGCTAAATCCCCCATTTATCTACAGTGAACATTTAGTCTACCTTCACTACTTCTGTAAAAAAAAGGAGATGCTTTTCTGATACTTCTTTCTTTAACACCATCACGTCTACAATGTATTTCTTACAAAGTTAATCGGTATAAAATCTAGATCACATCCATAGCAACTATAAAAAAATATATAACAACTATTTCAGGACAAGGTTTGTCATCAGTGCCAACTGTGCATCTGCAACGCACGTAGCGCTCACGCTGGGATCAGGGGAGCCCCGCGCGTGTGTCTGAGGCCCGTGCCATGCTCCCAGGCCGTGTGGCACGTGGGGCTGGCTCACCAGCAGTGACACTCTGGACCACTACTGAGAAGGTCCTCAGTCACGGATGAGTCACGTCACTTTCACTGCCACTGCTTCTGCACTGAACGAACTAAAGGAGCAGCCAAAGGTGACCCTGTGGGCTCCCACAACACACGGACCTCGCTAAATGCTGCCAACAATGCCCCAAGAACCGCAAGTTCACTTAGTCTGTATTTTTAACAACACAGGGCTTTTGTTATTATAAATTTCAAAACAAAACCAAAGAATTCCACATAATATTTATACTTTCAAAAGTACAATATTAATACAGGTCGGTCAGTTAGAAATAACAGCAGTTTGTTAGGTCTACAAGATTTAACGTAAAACCGGTTTACAAATGCTGAAAAGCAGTAGTGGTCCAATAGTCACCGTTACACATGAATTTCTCTCTTCCAGAAAATAAAATAAAAAAAAAATCCCAATTCAAATTTACTAGTATCAATGAAATATTAATAAAACACCCCCAAACATGCCACAATCACTATTCACAAATAAAGTTAAAATGAAATATACAAAAATTCACTTAATACTGTTAAATAACAATAAACTACGAGATTTCCTGAACAGAAATGGTAGGACCCCTGAACGTTTTACAGTGAATGTCAGGAAAAATTAAGTTACCTATGACTATTTTCATGATATACCAGCCAAAGATTTACATGACCATTTCAAAATATACCAATAAAGATTTACAGTCTCTTTAAGATGCACTAAACAAATAGGTTCATAAAGGTGAACACAAATGCTTAAAAATACTGTAACCATCACCAAGGGTGTACTTATGATACTCACTGAGATGCATAAGCATAGTAGTAATATGTTTACTATCTCTGGAAAACAGGTAACATCTAAGATCTGAAAAACTCTCTAAGTTCCCATTGTAAAAGCTCTGTAGCATAGTGAGTTCTTCTCAAGTACAAACTTGCATCTTTTCAGTTGACTTCAAGTGAATAATGCACAAATGGGAGAGCAACAAGGTGGGAAAAGTGTGACATTATTCCCATGTTTGTGTAACTAGTTGTCCTGTTCCCCTGTAATGAAAAGTAAGCCAGGGTCCAACATATATGAATTGTCTTTTTACTATTTGTACTTCTAAGTTAAAAACAAGGTAAAAAAGTTACTGTTTCTGCAGGCCCCATATGCACAACAATGTGCAAATATGTTATGCTGGAGTAAGCCTGACAAATGTCCAGCCTCCATGCTCTAATTTATCAATAACTAACACAGGATCTGAGAGCAAATCATAGTTACTTTTCACTTGTTTGAATCAACCTTCACACCATGTGCTTTTCAAAAACATAATATGCATTATAATTTCTCAACTATTTCAACACATACTTCCAATGTTAAATAAGGAATTAAGTGCCAAGAACTTAGAGCATTAAAGATGGCTCACCTATAGCCAAGCAAAGCTATGTTTACATTCCAGGAAACACTGCAGTTTAAGAAATACAAAAAAACCCCGCAGCAGTAGAACATTTTATCAAGAGAAACAAATGCATTCACATATTATAAAGCCATTGCAACTTCTTCAGGCATGGAACTGTTGTGTTAACTATACAGACAGTAGTTATTTAGCAGCAATGATTCCGCAATAAATAATGCACTGTGTTTCTCAGTCCTGCACAAAAATTGCAGCTACAGTTACATCAACAGCTGTAACCTACTGGCTCTAGTGGCAGAGGAGACCTTAAAACCAACTGTACAAAAAATTGTCACACTGTGACAACAAATATAAAAACATAATTTGCAGGTTGGAAATAAAAAGACTCCACTGTTAAGAGGACAGTGTAGACAAACTGCGATTCCAAGTCCACCAACAGAAAGCAACAGATGCCTTCGGATCCGAGTCCTTGACCGACAGGATAGGCTTGGCCTTGATTCTGCACTGCCCCCTTTAGAAAAGCATGCTCTGCCTTCTGTTCTTCCCATGTCCTGCAACACAACACGGACCATGGTAAGAAACCGAAGCATTCGCACAACAGAGTATTACGTTATTACCAAGATCTTTGTTCTCCTCCAAGGCAACACCCCTGTGCTTCAACCAGCATCAGCATCTTTCTTTTAAGGTGCTCATTGCATTGGTTTTTCATTTTGCTACTGTTCACTCCCACACAGTACTGGTTTGAAACTCCAAAATGTTCTCACCTTCACAGTCCCTGCCCATCCCTAGCAAAACTCATATCTTTCTGTGCACTTAGCTTATATGTCTCTACAGGAATCTCAGTAAAGCATTCTAGATGTTTGTGTCAGTATATTCACACAGACCAATTTAACAAAGCATTTTTCAATTCCAAATGCCTCTGGCACAGCATTCTTCTAGCAAGCATGAGAAAATACAAAGCTTTCCATACCGGTCTCTGGGTAAGTGGAATTTCGAAAGCCAGGGTCTTTTTGCAATTGAATCTCTTTTAGACTGAATATTGAAACACCTGAAATGTAACAAAGAAATTAATTAATATACAAATGTAAAACTGTTCTATTGACTAAATTCTTAATTATATAGTTTAGATAAAAAAATGTTTCCAATTCACAAATATGTAAGTCACTAGATATCAGACTTCTTTAATAGATTAGAGAGCTTTTCCTTACACAATGTACTCAGCTTTAATGCACTATCTTAACAATACTCTGCTACTTTACTACTCCTCTTACTTTCAGGAAGAGTGTGTATTCTCGTTCCAAGACTTCTGAAGTATGCATGTTTCATGGCCTCTTCTGCTGAAATTCTCTTCTTTGATTCATACTATTAATATAAAAGCATACAAATGTGTTGGTTTCCATTAAAAATCTCTTTGCATCAAGTGATTTCATCAAAGGGAGAAAGAGTTCTATTTGCTCAGTATTTCCTGTAATTCACTAGCACAATTTTTTTTCATTACTTTCATTTCATATATGACAATCTAATGTTTTATCAGAATCAGTACTGCCAAATTGTAACAAGATCGTTAAAATAGTAAAAATAACCTCTGCAAATGGATGCAGGTCAAAACTACACCTAATCTTTATTTATAGATGGTACAGTGATTAGATGTCTCCTGCTTGGCATCTGTGCAATTCTGGACAAGGATGCAGACACTTAAAAAGCTGCATGCAAGTAAGTTACAGTGCTGCATCTACTGAAAGATGCAGGAGTTGGCCTTCCATCTTGCTTCCAGCTCATTTTTAATACAGATTCAAAGATTAAACCCACATACCACTTCAGCTTTTGAATACAGTTGCAACATGAGGGAGTAATATTACACCTTAGTAACTCCTTCTTTAGTACTAAACTCAGTTTATCATTAAAGAAATACAGCATTTGTATATAAAAGTTCTGGTTTAATACCGTATTTCACAAGAGATTTAGTTTTTTCAGGGCTAATAGAATAATTCTATTTTTACAAAAGGTAGTAAGAGAAGAAATCAGTTCTGGGGGGAAAAAAAGCAAGCATCAGTTTTTTAATTCTCACACTAGACTGGCTTCTTCCCACATCTGTCATCTACTACAGACTCAGCAACACATTCCATTTTGAGACAGATCTAAATACTTTGGCTTCTAATACATTTTGTACATATGTTAAAACTTGAAACTTGCACTTTTATAACATAAAGCCACAAAACACATCTTACTTGAAGGAACTTCGCTATCAATTCAATTCCTTCCGTGTCTAGCCTAAAAACAAAAATATTTTTAAAAATTAAAACAGTTATTGAATTGTATTTATGAAAGTAAAACTGCAGAGGAACTGACTTTATTAAATGATATCAAACCTGAAAATTACATCTAAACATGGAAATGCTTTCACCCAAACAACATTTATTCATGTTAATGTGAATACATGAGAGTCCTAATATCTCAGAACAAGACTATTTGGAAAACACTGGGGACACACAAATCCTTAGTTGGGATCATCATTTACTAGGTTGACCTGGATCATTTATTTCAATTTTTAAAATTATTTCTTTTAAGCTTAATACTACTCATTTACTAGAGGGACACAATGTTAGATCTGGTTCTTCAAAGTCAACAACAAATGTCTTTGTTTTTAAGTTTATTTGTAATAACTGCACAGACCCTTCAACTCCGTCATTATGGTTTTAAAATGTTTACAAGAAACCGCTCAAGGAAACCTCGCCATTTTAACAAATGGCCTGGGCCTGGTATGTAACCAGAAGAGAATTTGTGTTCTTTAGGAAATGCTGTGTGAATTCTCTTACTATGGAGACATCATTAATTGGAGTTTATTGTTCCATAGGTCATTAAGGAGCTGTGGTACCTACAATGATATTAGAGAAAGCAATCACATAGTACCAGGTTCTGCTTTGCATTATCATCTACCCACAGTAACACAACTGATGAATAGTTTTACACTATCCAGTGGCAGATTGTACTTGGAAATGCATTCCCACTTAGGAATATGCAAAGCCACAAGGATGCATATTTTCTATTAATAAAACACAAAGTACCTTGGTGCATGGTTGATGAGAGGTTGTGGTTTATACTTAGGAAAGTTGTAGTTTCTAAATTCATCACTGGAAGAAATGCCTGGCCATGTTTCTTGACATGGAGTTCCTGCATTTAGAAGCAGTGACAAATTCAACTTTAAAATGTAAACAAACAACTTTGACATAAAAAAGCATTTAATCCTGTAATTTAAAGGAGAAAGGGAAAAAATCACTCAGTAAGTCTCTGTTGTGCAAACTCAGCTGTACACTCAGCTGAATACTTTTTCATCACCTTGATTACAATGCAATACATAATATTGTTCTGAGATAAAGATCTACAGTTCTCATACAAACATGGTGCATTAACATTGCTAAAAGTATCCATTTACCAAGAAGTCTGAATATTAAGTGTAGTTCATCTTCAACAGTCGAACCAGGAAAAAGAGGCCTTCCTGATGCCATTTCAAAAAATATGCATCCGACGCCCCTTTATAAAGACAGAGAAAAAGATAAAGCAGAAATAATCCTATAATTTCAGCTCATAAAGGCTCCTGGGATTTTGCTTCAATTAAAACAAATTATTGGTTGTTAGCCACATGCTGCTATTAAAATATTTAGAAAGATGTGTAGCAACAGAAGAGCTGTCAAAGACTAAACAAAACCTGTGTCATAGCTATATTATATCCTCTTCCTTCACATGCTGAGTTAATTGATTTTATTAAAGTTCATGGTAAAATACCACGTTACCCTGTCATTAGGAGAAGGCAGCTTGTTTTTTTCCCTAATACTGTGGGCCTAATGCTTCCTTACTCTGAGCAATAAAAGAGTACTCTGCATTTTCAGAGAGGAACAGTAGCATCTTCCCAGTCTACCAATCCTTTCCCTAAAAATCCAACTCAGTTGTAGCCTATAAAAATTCAAAGGTTGAGTATTTGAATGTTACTATTTAACAGCAAAGTTGACATTTTTTCAACTTGACTCAGAACAAAAATTTAAATTAGACAAAGCTATACAAACCACATGTCAATTTGAGTTGAATACTCTGAAGATCCAAGGAGAACATCAGGTGGTCTGTACCATAATGTGACAACTTCATTGGAATAGGTCTTTGTAGGAACAGATTTCGCTCTTGCCAATCCTTGATAAAAAGGGAAATGAAGAGTCATGTACAGCTTGCTGAAATCCTTTTTGTATGAAACTGACAAACTATTTTAAAGACCTTATTATACTTGCTAAATACCTTCTCTTAATGTTATTTAAGGCCCTAATAAATAGATTTCTAGAGCTTGTGATTGCCTTTTGGTACTTAGGGCAATCTCACGGTCAGCATTTTTAAGCACAGAAGAAAGGTAAACAGATCAAAACCTAGACTAGTCCTGTAAATTTCATTAAATCAGTATAGCCTTAGATGGATATGACACGTCCCTGCTGCAAAAATCTTCTACACTGTTTCTGGAAAATTACATCGCAAAAGGCAGAAGGCAACAAACAACTAAGTAAATTATGGAAACAGACCAAATCAGTGTTGGATCAGCAGAGGTCTTTCATCCTAACATTATCAATTTGTCAGCAATATCTTCAATAAAATTCAGGTCTATTATGTTAGATGCCATCTTCTGAGCAACTTCCATTCACATAGAGGGGTAAAATCAGAGGCACAGAGCACAACTTTCAAAGGATCTTCCAGACACAGAAGGTACCAGGAAAATGTGAATGCCCCACTCTACTGTAAATCCCAAGGAATTTGGTGTATCAGTGACAACGCAACACCTGAGAATTTAGCACATGAACAAACCCCTCCTCTCTCCTGTCATGGTTACCCTGCTTTAGAGTGACTGTGGAGTGTTAGGAGAAGCAAGGTGAGCTCCACCTTAGGAATGTGACTAAGTATCAACTTCACAGGAAGCTGTAAGAATACTTTCAAATGGCAAGTCAAGTGACAGTATTACTTACAGCGGTATTACTCTGATCATTTATACCCTGCAAAACGCTGACTTTCATTTTCCATTTGAGAACACCCAAATTCACTACAGACCCAATGTACTCATTTCTCCTTTATAAGGAAAAATGAGCTTCCTTTGCTGAGACAAAAAAATATTTGTTACAGAGTAATTTCAGGCCATACCAAAGTCTGCAAGCTTCAGTTCTCCTTTCTCATTAATTAGTAGATTTTGCGGCTTCAAATCTCGATGTAACACCTTTCTCCTATGACAGTATGCCAAACCACGAAGAATCTGATATAAAAATAGCTACAAAAGAGAACATTTATATAAATTAGACAAACAATGTTAATCTACAGATTGTATGACTAGAACAGCCCATTTGGGCACTGGAGAGTTACGTACTGAAAGCAGGACAAAATTACTTCTCAAAAAGCGAGTCACTCTTTATGAGCAAATTCTGGACATCATCATTATTGTTCAAAGATTTAAAATCCTCTTATGCTAATGCACTGCTTTAACACCATACTTTACAACAAAGACTTTAAGAGCAATTTGTTCTGTTTAACTGAAGAGAAACACAGGGCTGTTTATTTTTAAAGTAAGCATTTACCACTGCTCTTCCCCACACTAACATCTTTAAAGATAACTGTCTCTGACTACATACTCAAGTTCCCTTCTGCCACAGAGTCCCTTCTGAAAATGCAGCTCAGCAGCGTTTCTATCCAACGGTGCTAAACTATGTAAAGAACATCTTGGCATGCTACTGGAAAAATACACATAGATTCACAAGCTTAGGGAAGATGGATAAACAGGTAAATGAGGATTATTGAAACATTCCAACTGCCTCTGGTATTTACATTCATCCCCTCACCTTGACACACACAGGTTTATTTTAATCCTTTGGAATAGCAAGCCAAGCAACAACTTCAGTCATGCATATCAGTGCTGCACATATATATATATAAAAGTGGTATGGGGCCAAGTAAGGTTTAGCAGTGGGCAGCCAAGCAAGTTTAATGTATCGCTGCACTAAGAACTAATACTTTGCAGTTTCTGTAGGTATAAAGGGTCTGATCTTGAACATAGGACTTTTGGGTAGCCATCGCTGGCATTTACCACACAGCAGTCCTCAGTCAGCACAGGTAATCAAATGCACAGTGAAAAAATACAGAGCATTGCAGAAAGCAATGTGATGAATTCATCACGTAACAGGACCTCTGAGGAAAAACACTGGAATGTTTTTATATGACCATATTCTAACATATCGGTTTATTTTTGCACCAAGTGACACCACCAAATTCTTTTTCATAAACTGGACAAATACACAGCAGGTGTAGTTACATCCATCTGTTCTCAGTCTGCTGACATGGGATTCATCTGTGCTAGAAAAACAGGAACTGGGACTGATTTCTTTCTCTTTGCTTTCTTTTCTGAAGAGCAGAATGAGAAGCAACAAGTCTTGTTCCATCTACTCATGCCTATACTGTTGCAGGGGTAATCAGTCCCAAGCTCTATTAGTAGGACTTCAATAGAAATCAGTGGCCTTCCCTAGTGTACACTGGGACTGCAAGGATTAGTCAAGAATGCAAAGCAGATTACTCAACAGAAATTGTGAAGCTTCACCATAGTTGGCAGGGATCCTTCTGGAAATGCACAGGATGCCATGTATTAGCTCAAAATTTTGGTTAAAACACTAATACCTGCAGAGATCACACATATCTTCATTTTGTCAAAACACAAAAACCTAAAATTAGCTGAGAAATGTGAGGGAAGTGATGACAGGGAGGTCTCTCAAATGTTAATGATGACTCAAACCTCCACAGTTATTAAAAGATAAGCACCTACAGCTACCACAGCTAAGCAGCTGTTCTGTTTTCCCAGTGCCAAAGGTACTGACCATACAAATTTGCTCTTTGAGCATAGTTAAACCATAAGCAAACAAGGAAAAACAGTTCCTCTGCTTAGCTCAGATTACCACAAGCAGATTCTGGCTTGTTCTCTAACTACACTTATTGTAAGAGTCAGGTTCCCACTTACAGCTTTCCCTTATTATTTTTTTAAGCTTAAAGCACTGCTTAATAACTTGCAGATAATTAAAAACACAAGCATAATTATGATTTTTGGTTGTCTCTCTGAAGTAGAAACAAATTAAAGAATTTCCCTTAGCAGACTCTCAGAGGAAGCAACAAAGTAGGTTATGGGCAGATGTCTTTCCCTAAAGATACTGGACAACAGAATGAAAGGGGAAGCTCACCAAACAGTAATCAATATCTAGCCTGAGTGCCAAATCACTTCACTCATTTCACGACAGTACTGTACTCTGGTCTCTTCCAAAGCCCTAAGTATTAAAGAGCACCAAGAGTTATGCCAGTTTTCCAAACAAAAGCCTGCTTTTTAAGAGAGAAATAACACTTGAGCCTGAGTTAGTTTCAGCAGGCCAGACTGGAAACTGAGTCACTTGACCTGGCCACAACCATAGCTAGAAGAAAAAGCAAATTAGGCCTTAAGGAAAATTATTTCCATTTTCTCACTAACGGAAAAGTGAAAATCACTCATTCTTAAATCTATATTTTTAATTTCTTACTTGTGTGGTAGGCAGTGGCACCCAAAAACACATTCATGATTGAGGCTACATTTTCCTCAATGTCCATATATAAATTTGAGGATATACCAAATGACAGACTTAGTAAATTAGTATAAAATAATGGAAGGACAAGAAGAAGTCAGAAGAGTTATGAATGTACTATTTTTTAGGAATTTTTAAATTTTAGATATGTAACTTCAAAGAGAATGAAAACATATTAAGGTATATAATCTCCTCTTTTCAATGTTTTAAACACTTAAAACAAAAAGACACCATCTGATGTCAAATGTAGCTAAGTCAGGCCAAAAAGGAAGTTAAATTTCTTTATTTTATTTTTAAAGAGACTAAACCATACAGCTCCTGATTATTAAGTTCTCTGAAATTCTTAGGACAAAGCTGGAAGGCAGTCACTGTCACTAAAAACACTCACCTTTACATTGTGCATACTCATGATGTTACCACAGTCATCCATGTACTGCTTCAGGTCCTTGTCCTATCAAGACACCATCATCATGATTCAGTAAAATTGTGGGCAACAAATTACATGAATATTACTTACTGTTGGAACTGAAATGATTATCAGAAAAATGAGTTTTTTGCAAAAGATATTAAATGATAAAAAAACCAAAAGCCTGGACACAAATACCCCTGGCTTTCCAGAGGATAGAAAGACCCATTTTCCAGCAAGCTGTACTGTCTCAGGCAACATTATTGCCTTCTCCTCCATCTATGTGTGGCACAGTATTTTATAGAATATTCTATTTTATAGAATTGGTATATTCTCCAATTACATTGAAAGTCTGCTATGTCACAACAGAAAAAATCATTGGAACTATAGTGTGATTACCATTTTATACAGTTAATGATTTTGGACAAGTAGACAGTTTGCTCAGGCAGACCACCACTATCTGCTATTAATGAAACTCTGAAATGACCACAACAGTATTTACTAATTTACAGCAATTTAAGAACTGAATACACTTTTCTCATTTTTAGCTGAATGACTGCAGATGCAGGAAAAAACTCGAATAGTCCCAGTATTTTAAAAAAGAGTACAGAATTTTGCTGTGTTTCTGTTTCTTAGAAACAATAAATCAAATGTAAAGCTCACTAATTGTTTAAGCACTTACCAGGTATTCAAAAACAAGAGTCAAAGACTTGTCTGTGTGCACAATATCATGTAATGTAACAATATTTGCATGTTTCAGATCTTTTAATAATGACACTGTAAGAGAGAATAGGAAGAACCAAAATAAGTGCAAAACACATGAGGAGTAAATGCAATTTCTAGTTGAATTCATACATATAAGCTATCTGGGTTTTTTTAATTTAAAAGCTATTTTTAAGACCATAATACTCATACAGATCAAGTTAATAAGAAAGGTATTTAATCAAAACACCAAACACCCGCTTGAGTAACAAGCTTGTAACTATTTCCTGTACATTTCAAACAGAAGGAATTTTGTAAAATGTATTCTGAGTCCCTGAAAGCTACTCACTAACAGCAGTCTAATTCAGTGTTAAATCACCCCTTGTAATACTGCATTTGAGATCACAATCATCCTCCATAAGGAAAATAAATTTGAAACAAAATTCTGAATATGCCTGGACTATAATTTTCCTCATCAATACTAAGAGCAATTTCACTAATGTCCCATGTAGCCTATGTATTTCCAAGTACTGATGGGTGCTTTGGTCAAAAAGAAATCTAGAAGTATCTGAAATTCTAAGAATTAAGAAAAAAAGTTACCACCTTCTCTTATGGCTGTGCATGGTGCTCCCTCTTCATGTTCCAGGCGGATTTCTTTCAGAGCTACCAGATTCTCTGTCAATTTACTCCTCCCCTTATAAACTGTTGCATAAGTACCCTACAAAATGGAAAAAGAAGGGAACTTTCACAAGTTGTTCCTTCATCAAAACATTAGTTAAATAAGAAAATATTAACTTCTGTCTGAGGATCTAATAGGTTTCATTTTGGTTATGAACAGTTTTTACATTATATTCTTTTGATATATGTAAAAGCACAGAAATATTTTTTAAGCACAGGACTGAACACACAAGGGATGTATATGCTTAACAGCTCTGGAAATTACATGGAAACCTAAATACCAGAGAGCTACCAAAGAAGTCAGATCAGGTAGCATTAAGTTCACTAAGTTCACTGCTGGGATCATTTACACTCCTGAAAGTCTCTCTCTGACTATGGATATCTAGCTTGGGTATCTCTACACTATGCTGCAGTTATGTTTCCAAAGGCTGTAGACATACTCTTCCACAACCTTAAAGAAAACATGTAACTCTTTTTGATAGCTTCTTGTCTTCACTATATATTTTTAGACAGCAAGAGATTCTTAACTCTAAAGGCATGTTAAATTAAGACCAAAAATTCTGACAAGTATGAAAAACTAATCCCTGCAAATGCCATGAAGAAGCAACAAAGGTACAGGCCCTAGATCAGTACTGTAAGACCCTGCAGAGGGATCTGGACAGGCTGGATCCATGGGCTGAGGACAATTTTATGAGGTTCAACAAGACCGAGTGCCAGGTTCTGCTCTTGGGTCACAACAACCCCATGCAGTGCTATGGGCTTGGGGAAGAGTGACTGGAAAGATGCTCAGAAGGAAAGGACCCTGGGGTGCTGGCTGACAGCAGCTGAACAAGAGCCAGCGTGTGGCCAGGTGGCCAAAAAGGTCAACGACACCCTGGCCTGTGTCAGCAATAGTGTGGCCAGCAAGTTCAGGGAAGTGACCATGCCCCGGTACTCAGCACTTGTGGGGCAACACCTTGAATCCTGTATCCAGTTCTGGGCCCCTCGCTGCAAGGACATCGAGGTGCTGGAGTGTCCAGGGAAGGAGCTGGTGAAAGGTCTGGAGCCCATGAGGAGTAGCTGAGGGAGCTGGGGGTGTTTAGCCTGAACAAAAGGAAGTTCAGGGGATCTTATTGCTCTCTACAGCTACCTGAAAGGACGTTGTAGCCAGGTGGGTGTCAGCCTCTTCTCCCAGGTAACAAGTGATAGGACAACAAGAATAGGCTTCAAGTTGCATCAGGCAGGCTTAGATTTGATAACAGGAGATTAAACTGTTTTAAATTGAGGTCTGACTGCAATATTCACAGGAGAGATGCTGACCAGCCCTGCTTCCTTCCGCAATGTTCACTACATCCCATTTCAGTGCTCCTTGTCCATTTTTGATCCTGTTGGTCAACCTCAATCAAACTGGACAGGAATGACACTTGGCCCCTCCTGAATTCCACTGTTTCTCTGGAAGTCAGAGGCTGAGTGGAGGGGGAAAGCCACACTGCTGTCTGCCCCCAGAAGGAAAGGCAAAATCCAAGTGTTATGTACTTCACTTGGCAGCACCTGGCTGGCTGCCCAGCCCAGGTGTGCAGGCTTCTTTACCAGAACATGCATAGCCACTGCCTGTTCCTGAAAAGCACTGGTCTTTAGTCCATCATGAGTGTTCCAACACCTAAGTCACGGCAGGATGACATCAGACTTAACTATTGTTATCATCAGGAGAATGATTTTGTCTATCTGCAAAAAAAGCCAGCCTATGTAAGAAGGTCACAGTGTTATTTGCTAATGGAGTCTTGCTCTTCCCCAGCTCTGTGACAGTTTTCCTGCTTTTTTTTTCCTTTTGCTTATTATATTTGCATAAACATTTGTGTGGTTGTGACATTGTTACACATGTTGAATATGTTCGGTTTACTGAAAAGATAAATTCAACAGGTATTTTGAAGGATACGGAAAACTTCAGTTAATGCTTACTCAAAATTTTATATAGCCATTGTCATCATTCCAAAAGAAAGCTATACATACCTCTCCAAGCTTTTCTAACTTGATATAGGTTTCCATTTTTCCAAATCCAATTTCTGACTGCAACGAAAATAAATGGCAAATTGATCACTAAAACCAAACACTTCATTTATACATCATTTAATGAACAAGATAAATGTCATTTCAGAAAATTACCTGACAATACTTGACTGAAACTGCACAAGTCTGGTATTTTAAAAACAAATTAGCACATTATGATATAAATGCATCCCAGCATCCAAGCCCAGTGCTCAGCCTGTTGGCCAGTCTACTGTGTATCCTGGAAGGACTGTGAGCTGAGTTACACTTAGACCAAAACCTCACTTTAACCTACCTCCCTACTTATGTCTTCTCTACTCTTCTGATCTGATTACTACTAATGAGGTTGTTACAGCTTAAAGCACAGAAGTCATCTCAAACTAGTCCATCCTTTCTCTTGCTCAGCATAACCATATGCTGCTGCTTTTTTCAAAGTAACTTTATTTGTTTGCTATGTTCAAGATCTTAGCTCCAAAGTTCCTCCCCCATTCTGACACCTCAGTGCCTTTTGGACTAAAACTTTAGCAAGAAAATCCCTAAACATCACTTCTCTGCAAGTTTCAGCTTTGTCTCAACAGTTCACATTTGGTACCTCCTAACTCCAAATCTTTGTGTATTTTACTTGGATCTATTTATTCACCTTCTCTTTTTTTGTCACCAACTTAGCTCTTCGATGCAAGCCAGAAGGGTGTGCCTGCCTATATAACACATTTACTTCTCAAGACTCTAAGACCATTACTCTTTTCCTGTTCAAATCCACTGCTGCTCTCATATTTAACACGGTTATCTCTTACAGTGATTTTCTCCTAAGACCACTGTCAATTACACCAAAGCTTTCTATTGTTCCTGCAGTGTAAAGAATGCTGAAAGTAAACATGTGAACATGCAGATCCTTGAAGCAATTTACAAAATACACAAAGCCTGTACCCTGTCAAACCCCAAAATTTATAAGCTTCATGGGGTTACGCTTTACTGACAACTAAACACACATTGCGACAAAAGAGTCAGGTTTTCTCCCTATCATCACCCCCTCCTTTCACTTCCAAACATAGCTCTTCACTCTTCTTTCCAAGGAACAATCCTTTGAACCTAAGCTGTCTTCATGACCTAGATCCACATGTCACATGTTGATTTGCTCCTAAAAACCTGATGGATTTTAAAGTCTTCTACAGTTTCATGGTAACAGTGTAACATAAATACTGCTGACTGTATTAAGATTTGACAACAATATAATACGAAGGCCAGAAAAGTTTGATTAATATTTAATTTTCAGAATACATGTATGATAATATATCAGAACTAAGGGTAAGATCTTGTCTGCAAACATATTTGATATATCTAGGGGAAAAAATGGGTGTATAATTACATTAATATAACATTCAGAGCAATTCTGCTTTATTAAACTAGTGTTAGAACTGAAATGTTTTAGAACTGTGTAAGGAGACTTTAGTGTCATGCTTATTTAGGAGCTCGTTGAAGACAAACTTTATCTCAAAACACAAGCAAAGTTGGTACTTGCTACCCTTGTAACTCCAGTGAGATTTTAAACATAGCACTGATATAGGTACAATGTTAGCAAAATAAATATTATGCTTCCAAAGTGCATTTTGACCTACTTAAACAAACATATCTTGAAGTGAGTATTAGGTGGTATTAGAATTAAAAAGACAGGCTGCTTAGCTTATTGGAGAAACTAAAGAAGAACTCATAGCCATTGGTCTTGATATCACCAGACAGTCTGGAATTTAAAAGCTGATTTCTAAGAAACCTCAATGTTTCTCATTAAGACTTATAAACTTAATGTCTTTTTAATACAAAAAATCATACAATATTTCCTACATACAGAAGACAGGTATTCTTTAAGACCTGCTTTAATGTGTTTAAATTTTTTATTACACGTTGGTTCCTTATCACTCCTAAGAAAAAATAAGTTTTACATTCCTCAAACTAAGATCAGTTTCATCTTTTCTTCAAAATGACTTTTCACCTATTTCATATTTTTCTGCAATATGCATCTGTCTTGACTTTACACAGAAACACTGATGCATCGTATTTATGGTCTTTTACTTCTAATGACTGTGCATACAATAGTGCACATGTATACACAAAATGCAATTACTGTAAAAATGAACTTTTTTCTTGTATTTCAAAGAAAAACACCAGACCTAAAGTATAACAAGTCCTCACCTGGTACTTTTTATAGCCTTTTTCCTTTGATTCCTATTAAGTGTTGAAAAGAGACATACCTTTGAAGTAGAGCACAATACTCATCTATTGTAACTAAAAGTCTGCTAGCAGGCTTTCAGTGACAATTTTAGAGTAACGAGTCCTTGGGTTTCTTTTTTTTGAAAGCTGAGTTTGAAATCATAGCAAATGCATGCCTGCATACCACAGCAGTGCTGGCAGGTTTCATTTTGGACTTAAAAGCCTTATAAAAATGAAAGCATTTTAAAAGGAGAAACAAAACAACCTTGTGACAGCAAGCTGATTCCAGGAACACGCCACATTCATTAGAGGGCACTGTTTTTCTGTCAGTCTTCTCAGAGGTAAAGAGGAGACAACTGCAACCGCTCTCAAGGGTCATCGTTAAATGAGCAAGGGGATTCAGATTTACAGGAAAAATTCCCTCAGCCCCCAAATACTTAACTCCACTGGCAAGGTTCTACTGAAAAGGCGTTTTGCCAGTGCCTGAAGAGAGGTTTGGGGAAGTCTGTTCCTCAGTTCCATGCTACAGCAGCAACTAAGTGGTGAATGAGCTACAAAATTCTGGCACAGGTTTTTAAGCCTGATACATTATCATTACTTCCAGAGCTTCACTTAAATATTTTCTGGTTTTAATATTGTTCTTGCAAAAGGTGGCATGCAGATCAGTGTTTTATGAATCCAGCACACTAATTTTTTTCTTTCAGAGTAAAAATATCTGATAAAACTCAAACACTGCTTTGTTACAGACATTATTTATAATGAATAAAATAAAGATATTTTACAGTTAATAAACCTATTTTACTACATGTACTTTCATATTTATTTTTCAGCAAATAAGTAATTAAATCAAGAAAGCAACAATGCGCACTTCATAAACCTATTCAGTTTTCCTCTGTGACAAATTTCTCACCAATGAATTTACTGAGGATGTCAGTAACAGTCTAGCAATTCTTTAAGACCTCAACACTGAAGAACACTGATAGCTGAAACTGTGACTGAAACGTAGCAATTTTTTAAAAAATAAGACAATAATGTTTGTTTTTTATTATTCCGGGAATGTGCATATATGTACAAATATCCATGTTTTCTAGCACTTTAATTGCAGTATAGGTATCCTCATTCTGTCATTCTAAGGAAAATACTTATTTTTTAAAGCAACCCAATAATCTAAAAAGGTATATGTGAATTTATTCCTTCATTCTTCTATGAAATCACATGTGCTTTAAAAAAGAAAACAAAAAACCCGACAAAACACCCGCTGTCGTCTCCTCAGCAATTCTGAGAAAGAACTGTTATCAAATACAAAAAGAAAAGTGAGGAGGACTTGCCTTCATATTATGCTGCTTTAGGGCCTTCCTACTAAATCACGAAGAGACCCAGCCTTGACCTAAGACTGTGTGGCCTATTTGCTCAAACAGATCATCCCTGCCCTAAAAAGCAGAAGGATTTAAGTACGTACTTCAGGAGCTGAGTTTAGCCATTGATTTCAACAGGTCAAGACCTTTACTGAGAAATACAACAGGACCAAGTTAGCAGAAAAAAATGAAGAAAGTGTGAAGTTCCTCACTGAATTTTGACAGGTACATGCTGATGTTCAGGAACAAAAAGTCGAAGTGCAAATGAAGCTGAAATGTATTTATGGAACACAGGCTTGTGCATTAAATGGATTCTGGAGACCTGAGAGGTTGGTTAGAAAGGCAGGTGCGTTACACTTACTAGGGATGCTCGACGAGAACGCCGACTCATTGGCTGGTCAAAGGGCGGGCTGTTAATCTGCAGCTTCTCCAGGTAGCCATCGGGTATCCTGATGTCAGCGGGCAGGGACAAGCGCTTGTTCAAATCCTGCAGCAAACAATGGTAAGAAGAGAAGGGACAAATAGAATTCAGAACTTCCTAAAACATCTTTTAACATCTGTAGTGTTACTATTTAAAACTTAAATATTTATACAACAAAAAATAATCTCAAAGAAATTGTTTTGAAAACATATTCTCTTAAAATACCTCAACTTGCTTATATAACAGGTTAAAAAACCTGTGCAAACTTACTACTCTGACAAGAGGAATGAAATATTAAAATGCAAATAACTACATTGTGGGTAAATGTATTCAGTTTAGTTGAATACTTATAGAGACCTGGAATACCAGAAACTGAGAATTCAAAGACTTGTGGATGCATTTCTTTTCATATAGCAGTTACTTCAGTACAAGAAGAGATTTCCAGAATTCAAAATATATCATCCTCTCCTTCTCTTGACTACAAAAAGCTACAAACTTAGTCAATTTTTTCCAGTCTTGCAAAACAGAATCACTTCATTATTAGAGCCAACTATTACAAATATTATTACATTTGTTTTATTTATAACTCTTTACTACAGGATCTTTTGAAAATGAAAATGCCATTACATAAAAGCCGTTCTCTCTGCATCAGATTCTATTTTTCTCCAGTAAATTTTTCCAACAACAACATACATTATTTCTAAGACAAGAAGGAAATAAAATCACTTCATCTTTTACCAAATGGGAGGGGGGAAAGAAGATTTTTTTGGGGTGACTGAACATTCTTATTGTTTTTATTTTCAGTTTGGCTTTAATCTCAAACATGCCAAAAAACCAAAGTATTAAATATTGTCTTGAAATGGCCAGTCACCATCTCAGGAGATATAAGGACAACATAGCCAGACCCACAACAAATGGGAAGTAATTTCTGAAACAGTGGGAACTGATTTTCAGTGTAGGTAGTTTATCCAAGTAAAGAAAGTCATGCTCAACATCAAGGTGTACAATCCGCCCCCAAAGATTCTACCCTGAAGAGGACACCTCTGGAAGCACCACGTTTTCACACTTTTCTCCAGCACAGGAGGCAACTCTGTATTTCTGCTGGTAGACCTCAGATTTAATCAATACTGACCTGAGGGCTGTAAACCGTTATTGAAGGTACCCTTTTTTATCTTTAACTATCACCTCCAGCTGGGCATCCTGAGCTAACCCAAATGTTGGCAGCTACATCCCTGTTTGGTTCCCCTCAGGCTTGACCATGTGCTTCTACTCATGTCTTTGCAGCAGCTTTGAACTATTTCAGCATGCTAAATCATCAAGAAACTATCTCAGGCGAAGTGCATAGCTTCCTGCCAGCTTTGTGCTCCAAACAGGTTCAGTGTAAGGTCAGACAAGCTCACAGCCTGAACGCAGGGCAAGAGAGGCACAGCAGGGCAAGCCCGGGAAGCTGGCAGCCAAATTGGCTTACGCTGACAAAGAACTGGATCATCAGACTTTTCAAGACTTGAGATCTTGGTAAAAAACTTGCTAAGCTTTCAGTGATGAGAATGTATTTGAACCATGTATATGCATGACCTGTACACATACCTGGAGTAAAAGCTAAGCAAAAAATACCAGTTAAAGATACATACTTTGAAAAAACCTATGTAATTTGGGAATTAGTTGAATCTCAGGTAGGACTGAAGTGATAATATATCCTCCAGGATGATTTACATATGCTATTCACTATGGCCACCTGATACAGGCAGAAATTTTTGGAGAGAGGCCAGCAAAGCTCTTATTTCTGGCAGCTGATCCTCCTGTTCTCCTTTTGCTCCTCACACCTCCTTAGGTACAGAGCACCGAGTCTGTTAGCTTCTACTTCGCTGCCCAACATGAGCTTCTTTGCACAACTGGAAAAATCAGTGTCTATTTTTTATCTAGTATAGAATTTTTGAATTGTCTTTAAACAAAAAAAGTGCTGTTCACAGAATGGCAGCTTTGACCAACATTATGAAGCTAAATTAAAAGAAAAAAAAAAGTATGGCTCCATTTTGGCATACTTTCTAGTTTATTAACTCATTTTCAACTTGCATATTTTACATTTTTTACAACACTGGCAATTGTAAAACTGCCTGTGTGGGGTTTTTTTTGGGAGAGTGGTGGAACTAACTAATTGTAACAGGACCTACAAGTATTCTCTGGAGTAAAACGGTATTTTCCACTACAGTATTTTCTTTTTGCCAGGCTCTGCTAATGCCTCTCTCCTACTGAAGAGGGTTTCAGATTATGAAAAAAATTATTTCATGATTTACTGCATTCTTCAGAAAATTCTGGTAGCTGTTCAAAACAGTCAAGCATGCCACGTTGACTTAAAGAAAGCAGCTTTGTCATCTCACTGCAGAGTAAAACCACAAAACTGCTGGAACAAGACAGGGATGACAGGAAAAGGATCAGCATCAGTCTCTACTTCACCTTCTTCATGTAATCCCGGATCAACACTGGGCCAATATACTGGCTTTTTGCTTTTTCTGATGGTTCAAGAACAATTTGACAAATACCAAATGAACAGACGAAAAGATCAGCAAGCTGAGTTTTTCAATATAACTTCCTGAACACAAGAGATACCACCATTATCCTATAAACTCTGTGACAAAATAGGTTTCTCCTACTCTTATCTATTAACTCTTACAGCACAGAAACCTGTTGTAGTGCTCTGTTCTCACTGTCCCATCATGCTTGTTCAACAAGTCTGTTTATAGGGATTGAAACAGGAAATATTTATACAGATATTGAAGTTACGGACCTCAACTCAAAGGCCTCATGAAATACTGACCTGATTGTACCCCGAAGCTCTCCATGTGTCAAACCCAGCTCCAAAGCCTCCAAGATGCATGCCCAAGCATACAAAGCTGATGGGTATATAGGAAGAAGGAAGCAAAGGCAGCCTTTTGGCTGTGACGGCAATTTGAAAACTATGCCATTAAGTGTGCACCTCACCTGCCATCAGTAAACACACACCTTTTCAGATGGAGGGCAAGGGAAACAAAGCAAGTCTAATATTCTACACAGGTACAAAGAATCCATGACTTTGAAGCCCAGCTACCATAGAAACTGGAGGTAACATTATTTTAGTTGCAGAAAACATGATAATGGGAGGTAGATGTAATTCTATTACAGAATTCCCATTCCTTCATTTTCAAAACCTCTGCCTATGCCATTTTTGCAATAGGCCCCACGACTTCAGAGATTCACGTTGACATTCTCAGTTCTAAACCAAGCTTAATCTGTAAACTTACATTTGGTGCTCCACAGTAGGTAGTACAGTTTGAATGTAAGTACTTACTGCTGCAAAGGCCAAAATCTGTTCCAATTTGGGTAACCCCCCCCCACAAACAGTAATCTACTTTTACATAAAACAACAACCCTCACCTCCACCCCCTGCAATGCCTTTCTTACCCCAAACAACACACCACAACCTGATGGGAAAAGGAGACATTTTTTTCAGAACTGGAATGACTGATGTTAGTAACATTTCTTTCCCTACATTTGTAATGTAATAGACAATACATGACAGCAGTCACCCTTTTTTTCCCCTCAGAAAAAAAAAAAAAAGGAGCATTAAGTGCTGAAAGCCTAAATTTTTGCCACGTTGTAAGTAAAATCAAAACAGTATCTATTTTCCTTAACTTTCTCGAGCTGAAGAAAGGGTCTTTTCTGTGAGAAAACCATAATGATTTCATGGAAACTGCAGCAGGTACTTCATAGAATTTTCCTCCTAATGATTTACACTACTGTACTTCCAAAACTCACGCATATTTGGCTATGTTAGAATGCCAATCAAGCCAACATTTCCTTTTTTAAACCACATATTAAAATTGTTACCTACCAGTCAGAAACATTTTATGACACCAATACTTGAAAGATCATAGAATTATATACAAGAAGTCGTCTTTGTATTACAATTTTTCTTCACCTAACTGCCTAAAATAAACAAAACTGAAGAAAGTAATTTAGACTACAAACCCAAATATCTGAAAGAAGGAAATTATTATCTCTTGTTTGTCTGTATCACCTTAATTCCTCCCAGTTTTCGCAATAATCGAAGCAACCACCTCTTGGGAAAAGCAAGCAATTATAATCAAATGCTATACAGTAACATGAAAGGGGATTCATTAGATGTGCATGAAAGGAATAAGCACAACGTTTCCTAGTGGCTAAATAGAAAAACTGGAAACTAAAATTACACTGGTCTGACACAGCTGAAAAACCCAGTTAATTTAACTGAGATAATGTTAAAAGAAAAGCAAGAACCTACCACACACCTACCAATTTTGAGCCTTAAGTGTTCAAGACCAGGCAGTCTGCTGAGTCTTGGGCAGCCTGGTCATCTGATGGCAGCAGGACACTTGTTCCTCCCCTGTGGACTGATCCTGGTGAACAGTCAAGCCTTCACTTAGTGAAGCGCTCACTCTCTGCTCCCACAAAATGCAGAGAAGACTGAAGGATGGTGAGGAGACTTGTGGATGTAGGCAATGGCAGTTTAATAGGGAAAGCAGGAGCTGCGTGCCCTAGCAGAATGCGAAAAGGAACTGATTCACAGCTTCCTATCAGCACACAGGTGTCCAACTGCTTCCCGGAAAGCTGCGCTTCAGCACGCACATGGCTCAAGAAGTGGAAGACAAAAGCCATAGTCACAAATGTCCCTCCTTCCTCCCTCCTGCTGCAGCTTTTATTGCCAAGTGCCACGCCAGATGGCACAGAATAGCCCTTTGGCCAGTTTGGGTCGGCTGTCGAGCGCAGGGCAAACAACCTGTTTCCCTGCTGGTGCTGACCAGCCTTTACGGCAAGTCTGGCCTTGGTGTATGAGGCCTGGAACTGCCCATTAGATGCAATAGCCATCTCCGCTCCCCACGCTGCTCCTGCAGCCATCCCACTGCAATCCTGCTATTGCTGCTTTACCAGCAACAAAACCTGCTCTTCTAAAACACATGGCTTGCTGCTACTTTGGTGTGACACCAGGCTGGAGGGCCAGCAATAGTAGGAAACAGATTTTTAAGAATTTCTAATTGTCTTAAATCTCTGTGGAATTCTGTGAAGCAATGAGAGACTTTCTGGACAGAGGACTTTGTTCACACTTATTTCAATGACCAACTGAATATAATGACCTGTTAGCATTTCCCATAGAAAAGAAAAAACTAAACAACTTAAACCAAGGTATAAAATATCTTGCTACAATGCTGTTTAAAGAAGTAATAAGGAAACATGTAAAATTTATGGCAGGACTGAATTTTCCCTATGCTCTTTCAGACTGTCAACACTACAGTTAAATGTCCTTTTTTTAATACCAATTTTGCATCCCTTTATAAATCTTCTACATTTTTAAAGGTGGTAAATTAGAGCAACTCCCTACGTTATTTTATATATCCTTTTTTAAACA
Organism: Eulacestoma nigropectus; assembly: GCA_013397775.1. Classification (NCBI taxonomy): domain Eukaryota; kingdom Metazoa; phylum Chordata; class Aves; order Passeriformes; genus Eulacestoma; species Eulacestoma nigropectus. The sequence continues at coordinate 1,465,287 of VZTE01004593.1, forward strand.
TAACAGGTGCATAAGTGGTGTACATAGACCCTCAACTACGCAGAGGGAATCTGGGTACATTCCTCTGTAACTCTTAAGAAGCAAGGGTTTACTGGAATGCAAAACCTTAGCTTTTAGGGGCAACAAAGTACTTCAGGTAAAACAAACAATCTTTTAGAGAATTGAAACTATATTATTTTCTTGTATATCACTTAAGATTTATTTTTCCAAATGAGGTCTAACTTATGAAAAAGCTTTTGTTGATTCATAGCATTTTCTAGTTAATTCTTTTATAGTTATCTTTAGGGTCAACCTGCAACAAAACATATCAGTATTCAATAAATGTGGTACTCTAAATGATCAAATGCCTACGGTTAACTGTATGTTACTTAATGAGCTATTTTTTGATCCAGTTCCAGACTATACTCTGGAGAATATATTCAGGCACCATTTGATTTGTCAGGTGAACTGTAATGCTTGTGGCATTTTCCTCCTTCTACAACTTAAAAACACATTTTCTATCTTCATCTGCAATGCTTATTCTCAGTTTTGCTTTACTACTGGTATTACTGGCAGAGAAATGCAATCTATTTTTATAATTTGTCTGAAATGAGTTTCGCATTTGTCCTACTCTGCTTCACGGCAGATAAACATGTAAGCACTTGTGACACTAATACCACTTTGTTTTCCGTGGAGATAAACTACCCTAACTTGTGCTTATCTCTACCATCTATTTCTAATGCCAGCTACAGCAAATGTTCTAAGAAGAGCTACACTTTGTCCAGCCTTTTCTTTCATCTGTCTTAACATCCAAGTGTGTTGCTGTAACTTGATGTGGAAGTTCTGTCTACCACCAACTACTTATACTTGGGCACAAAAAAAGGAGGCAGGAATTCCAGCTTAAATCCTGCAGGTTCTGTGAGCTGAGGAATTTGACATTTTAAGTAAACAAACGTCTTCTAAATGAAAAACAAACAAGAAACACCCTTGCCCCAAACCTGGCCTGTTTTTCACACATATAGGTAAACCCCAAAAATCCTAACTCTTTTTATTTCATTACCTCTGGTCCTCTTCTGGATGGCCTAAAATACTGTTGCAAACATCAGACTATTGACTTGCCACCAACAGTAAACCATTCACAAGACTTTTATACTAGAATTTTGTTACCACATTCTGGTTTTCACCTCTGTCAACTTTTTCCTTAGCTACCTATCCTTTTCTCATCTCCTATTCTCCATAATACAAACTTACCAGCTATTCCCCGTTATAATTGCCTGACTTGACTAATCTAATATTATTTAGTGCCACTTCTCAGAAAGTCTCATTCCTGACCAACAGGTAATCTTCACTCTTTTTAAACCCTGTCAAAAAAAGTACACTGTTTTACAGAATAAACCTATTTTTATTTGTGGAAAGAACACTGTTAATGTTTTCCACTTTAAATCAGGTATTATAACAAAAAAAACTTCTGGACATCTTTACCTCATCATTTTTTTTTGGCCAAGATGCACTACAGACTTCAGCTAATTTCACTGAAGTTGACAAAGACAATTCTAACTCAGGATAGACAATGTTTGAACTCTACACGTTAAAACTGCTCTAAAAAAAGGCAACTTGAAACATTCACATTTCTTAGTCTGTCTTCTGTCAACTCAAGCATTATGTCTTTGACTTACATAGCATATTTAGACAATAAACACAAATATTTTTGACAAAACAGAAAAAAACATCATTAAACACGAAAAATACATAACCAGAAAACTGACCCAGGAAAGGATTTGCTGAGGCCTTCCTGAGTCCAATTTTTACTACACTACAAAAAGCAAAAACAAAAACCAAACTACTTTTATTTTTAACCTGTAACAAATGTGCCAATTTGCAGAGTGGTTCTTTCTTGCTCCAACAGTAAGTCTCTCTTGTACATACTGGGCTACAAATGCTGCTAATCTTTAAACTGATAGGCCATTTCAGACTGCTACCACACTCTCAACTGTGACCGCAGCAAGAGAAGGAAGATTTGTGCCTCTTGTCAAAAAAACTGTAAGGGAAAACCCTGATAACATCAGCCTCAGTTCACTCTTACCAAATGTTTCATTTAGCAAACCTTGCAGTGGAGTATCTCTAAAGCCAGTATTTCATTGTCTGTGGCCAGATGTTCCCATTGCTTTTGGAGAATGGGCTGGGTTTAAGAAAGTAAGATAACTACCCCTTCCAAACAAAGGAAGCAATTATCCATGGATACAAGGTTAGGAGCCAAGGAGTAGGAAGCTGTCTTGCCAAGCTACACCACTGTATACCAATCCTTATTACTCTAGCTATTCTGTTTATTGGTGAGTTACATTTCCAGACCAACCATTACTTAAGGTACGTACTTACTATATTGCAACAGACAACTTGCTGGTCACCTCTCCCTTAAATTTTAGTTTATCTTTCAGGAGTTGATTCTGCTAAATTCCATCCATAAAAATTTTGTTACAGCCTCACAAAGAAAAAAGAATTGTTCTTTTAAGTCTACAGACATCAGTCTGATGGCCCAAACAATGCATTATGGATCAAATGAAAATGCTCTCTTGTGTAAGCATCAGTCTGAATTAGCCTTCTCACCAGCTTTAGTGAGCACCAGCGAGACATCTCAGCTGCAAACACAGGCTGTTCACTAGTAAGTCACTGTGCTTTTGTTCACTGGAGAATGCTTAATGGTATCTAAAATGCTGCATCATATAACCCTCTATGCAACGCAGTTCAACTTCATGACATGCCTACTGTAAAAAAAACCCCAAAACCAACCAAATTTTTAAGCTATTCTTTCCTTGCATATTTTAACTAAGAATGGGTATTATGTGCTACCTCATGATACACAAAGCAAACAAATTACTTTTAAGACATTAGCTTATACCAGTGAGAACCTAAACATTCTAATATACAACTTTTAAGCATGTACTTACTGTATCATTTTAGTATCAGATACCACGTGGAGATTTTTTCTGAAGGTTGCCTTATCAAATTTCAGTGCATTTTTGTCAAATGACAGTTAGCACAGTTGAAGCCAACTGGATCCTCTACAGAATTATGACATACAACAAGACTGCTGGAGGCAGAAGTAAACATAAAAAAAACCCAAACCAAAACAAACCCCAAAACAGAGAACATATTTGTAAAAACTGTGTTGTTTGGTTATAGTTCTGTAGACCTTCAAGGTCTCAAAGAAAAACACCAGCATACACATCCACCAAAAGAAACCCACAGCATCCTTGCAGCACACTATTTTAACACCTTTATAAATAGGTTCAATTACTGTAGCCAAAAAGACTATTTTAACAGCTGGGATGAGTTATCTATACCACTCTTCCTAATATGTACATAAAGCCACCATCATTCCCCCACACAACTGACAGGTTTAGCTATAATTTCACTATGATGCATAAAGTACATTTTTTTCTGCCTTCAGTAGCGTGATTTATATTTAACTACTACATTTTTCCTTTATACTTGAATATTGCTATTGTTATTATTTTACCGAAAACATTAACTCACAATTAATCAATTACTATTCTGCTAAATTTGAGGAAAAGGTCATCAAAGAACCTTTTCTTCTGTTAACCGCAATAATGAAAAAACAATGTTAAGATCCATCTACAAAGGATCATTGCTACATCTCACACCACAAATCCATGCTGGTTTTCAGCCAGTCTGTTGAAATGCAACACAATTTAAGAAAGCATCAATTTTGAGTACTGAGTCAAGTGGTTTTTTACATTTGGGACAAAATTGACCCCAAATATGGCGGAATTCATTCATCAATTAAATCAAAAGGTTTTTTCCAAATATGCTAATCGAATACACAAAGCACTTTTAGGGATTTTATCATGAGATTGAGTCCACAGGCTATTTCAGACTCACAAGAAATACCACTGATCACAGACAATGCATGTTCTCTGCCTCCTGCCCAACATAAACACAGTTTGTCAGAATTTGATTTTGACATGCCAGGAAAAGACAATGAGCCAAGTGTATGTAACCAGTGAAATATTATTACCATGAATTCTAGGGTTTAATCTCTGTTTTGGGACTAGGTGTCTCATTTTCCCACTACATCTAGTATCATCAATCAACAAAGCAAGGAATTTACTGCCAGTAGCTGAAGAAAGTTATTGCCAATACCTACAGTAGCTATGGCCCTCAAATAAAAATAAAAAAGAAATAGAAATAATATAAAAATTAAAATCATATAAACCAGCATTGCAAGCAGATACCTTTGTTTTTATTTACTTTAGCACCATGAAAAACTTCTGAAATATGCTAAGCATCTTTTCAGTAGTATTTGCAACAATTAGTATTTTTGAAGGCACAAAATTAAAATTACAGGCCAATAGGTTTTTTTAAGCAGGCAAAAATATGAATTCTGAGCACTTTTTTTTCCAAAATACTTTTAGTAAGAATTTTCATTTCACGGATATGCTGCTTAAGCTACCAACTAGCTGAATAAAACCTGCTCTTTCACTCATATTTCAAAAAAACACAGGCTGTTATTTTATTTACTTCATATCTCCTATTAGTTTTAAAGAGAAAGGTTTAAACTGTTCAGCACAAACACAGTATTCACAAACTGCGTTCCAGGAGCTTCTATTCACAACCAATGAAACCAAACCAAAACAAATACATGTGTCATAAAACCAGTTTTGAAAAATATGCGAAAGGAGAAATGAAAATCAAATGTGAGACATTAACTTTCCTTTCAGCAAGTATATAAATACACAGGGAATTTGTGACAGATTATACCAGAAACACTTGAAAATTCTTCTTCGGTTTTGTTTGGGGTTTTGTTTGTTTGTGCTTGTTTTTTGTTTTATTATTTTATTGCATCAGAAAGCTCATAAGGACGTGAACTTAGAGAATAGAAGGAAGACTATGAAAAATAGTAATAACAACCATAAAAAGATCATGTCTGATTTTGGTTGCCTGCTAATTATCACCTATCAAGATACCACTCTGTAGCATTAGCCTCAACATAAACCCTGCTGAAATTCAGGGTCTATGGCTGTTTGACTCAGTGGTAGGTGCTGGGCAGGAGCAGAAGCTAAAAAAGCAAGCTCTGCCTCATCTACTACTACATTCTTCTGGTTTTAAACATGGATTTCTCTATGTTTTCACCAGTTTCTCTAACACAGTAGTAAGAGAAACTGCCCTGAAAGAAAAAAGGTAGCATAAGTTCACCAGCTTGTAAGATAAACAAGGCAAAGAGGAAGGAAAAAGAGAAACAGAACACAATCACTGCCAAAACACTAACCTGGACCTTTAAAACAGTTTTGTGAAACATTCATTACTAACACTAGCATTTACATCATCAAAAACACTTCAAGTACTGAAAGGGAAGTCCCATGAAAAAACTGGCTAATTAAAAATAAACCAACTTCTTGAATACGAAAACGGGAAATCTGACCTTTCTGGACAAAAGTGTGGCTGGAGTACCGGGTATGAAACTGCACCCAATTACTAACTTCTCATCTGATGAACTTCTGTGATTCCTAGAGACGTGTTTTATAGGTGACTGAACACATCCAATGTGATACGAGACTACTCCTAAATGGAACTTAAAAGGAAATTCAAGTCATGAAGACACAAAATCAAAAAAGCATCTATTCCATCCTTACAGATAGAATGTTGCCTAGTGCAGTAACTTTTCTAAAGGAGCGTTTGCAAGTGGAATGCAAGAACTTTAGCACCGAAATGACAAAGGTTCCTAACAGAAGGGCAAAAAAAGTGTTAATTGTTGATAACAAAGGCCGTTACCCTTTAAAAAGTCTAGTAAAAGGCATGTTAAAGTCATCTGCTATCCAAGCTGAATTTCTTTTTCTTGTTGCAGTGTCAGTTTTCTTCTGTGGAAGAAATGAGTCTGCCAATCAAATAGACCAAAAGGAGGCCCATCAGTTTAATCAAAATCATACTAGTAATTTAGAACATGCACTTGGGATTTTAGAAGAGGGATTTTGAAATCAACAAGCTTCATGGAAACATGAAAGTGGGAGTTTATAAAAATGATAACATATTTTCTAGTGTGAAAAAGGTTGAGAAAAATGAATCAAGCATGGCTGAATGGAGATTGTACAGTGACCACTGAAAAGCAAAAGAAGTTTTGATTGTATCCAGCTTCAATTTTTTTTATGTCGAGTACTGAAATCTTCTGGTAGGTGATCACGTGCTTAGATTCATAGAAGAGACTATCAGAAAAAAAGGTATTGCTTTCTCAGGAGATGGGAGAGAAGCAAATTAGACAAAACCCAGTAAATAAGGCAGAGAGGGTTCTGCAGCTGCCAAGAAGGAAGGGGGAAGGAAGAAACTTTGCTCAGAGAAGGCCCCAGGTAGTAATGCTTGCTTGGTACACAAGGAAACCTCCTGGATGGCAAGATACGTAGGGCTGAATTCTCAGGCTATCTTGGAAAAAGTGGCTTCCTGCTTCTAAAACTAATGGCTGTAAAACGAAATGAAAATGCTGTACTGTCCCTGACCAAAAGTCTGGGCCAGTACTGCATACAGTCTGCTGTTCAAACATTTAAACAATTGAACGGAGCTGAGAGTGCCCTATTTGCACATGAGAATGGAGAGCTATGAACCACATTCTAATCTGAAGCCTATGAACAAATTCTTAACACTTTTTTGAAACACAGTTAATATTGCATATTTTTCTTAGGAGAAGGTACACTTGCCCAGGTGGACCAACAGTTGAGTTACTCAAGCTGTGTGTCAAGACCCCCTAAGCAGTTACATCCCTGGTAAAGAGTGAAGCTCACAAAAAACTTATTTCTCATCTACATTCTCGCTTTTGGAAGGTGATCAGCACAACACACACCTGCCTACAGCCTCAATTCATAGCCTTCGTATTTCTTTCTGTTCAGCTACAAGTACTAACCCTGCAGCTAATCCTCCCAGGAGAGAATTATACCCTATAGCAGTATGGTAGGAGCAGTCTGATCTGGAACACACTTCTGTCACTAATGTGACAGTCGGATGGATAAGAACTGTTTCTCAGGATAAAATATCTGGGAAACAGGCTGGTGAACAGCGGGTTATGGCACTCCGCCAGTTCACATGCTAAGACAGCTAACAGACCTTGGACTTCTGGGAAAGGGAAACAGATGTTTCAATTTGCACAGACTGTTTCTCCTTATTTTTTATCCACCACAGCTCTTAATGATGCATTCACTGTCCAGTGCATGGGCACAATGAACACTTAGAGCTTGTAACATAAATTTATATTAATGCATTACTATCCATGTCTTCTTTTCCAGCAAAATCAAACTGCAAATGCTTTAAGCTATAGTTCCATGATCTGGAGAAGTGTTTCTCACTGCATGACGAAAGCACCCGCACTTAAAATAGAGATATATGTGTAGACATTCTTAAGCTGTATTGCTTCTGACGCTTGAAAAAATTATTCCATCCGTTTTGTTTGATAAACAATTGTACTGACTTACTAAATAATCATTAAGATTAGCATGAGAATAGAAGACATTTTAATTAAAACCTAACAGCTGTTTGAAGCCAAACTCTTCACACAATAGATGCTCACACCTACTGTCAGCGTGGCCTGAACGAGTGGAAGGGAGTAGAAAGAAAAAGAAAAAGCAACTGCTTTACTGACAATTTGTAGCCTGTGGATTACAAGCAAAATAAACTTTATCTAGGCAACACAATGAGATTCTGGTATTTTCTCTTTGTTATCTAAGCACACGATAACAAGGAACAATCATGAAAAAAAAAAAAAAATCTAGAACCACAACTGCAGCGCTGTCAAATTCAGAAGCAAATGCATTATCATCTCCCTGTCATGCTGGCCTAAATTATAAGTCATGGGGAATGGCGGGGGGGATGGTGGATATGACAGACTGAAAGCTTGTATCTCTATGGCTGCTACTCTGGATAGAAAGTTTTCACCCCAGCAGACTTTTCACTGCAGAGCAGGCTTCTTTCTTCTCATTGCACTATCACCACTTGATATTTAAAATGCTTCATAATTAGGTTACATTGCAGCATGATGATTTTCTATCTAAAGCAGGGCAATTTAAGGTTATGAAATTTCAGCTTTCTATTGCCATGGAGATTCTGCTATAACAAATACGTTTCCCATTTCTCTCTCCACTGTCTATTTTGTATTTCTCTATATGAAAATTTTAGAAAGATCAAGTTTTATTTCCCAACAGAATCTTTCACATATTCTGCAGCAGAGAATATGTCTGCTCTCTGACAACATCTTATTTGTAGCTATGCATTATTTAACTGCAGTGGGGATGGGCACTAAAAATCAGAATGTGTATTCTAATGGACAAAATATGTCAGGAATAATAATACTTTTTTTTTTCTAATTAGCATTTTGAGTACAGTATGCATGTTTTAACAAGCATTTTAAAAAACCTAGTTGGGTTGCTAATTGTCAGAATTCTATAGGAAGTTCAAACTCAGAATGAAAAATTTGGTTATATACACAAAATTCCTGTAAGTAAAAAGGACCGTTTCAAAGTTTCAACTTTACCTGATTAGTTACCTTAAAAATGAGTTAGGACTTCTGCCAATTCAGCAGAGAGAACCAAACATGTATAACCAAGAAATTATGTACAAAACTGTTATAAATACAGTGAATATCGGTCAAACTAAACACAAGAAAGGACAGAGCCATAATGTGACAGGCACATTCATCTTAGTGAGGAGGAACAAGGAATACCGCTTTATCAAGTTTATGCAACTGTACATTCAATCAAATACATTCTACAGTGGATTTCAACTGGGACTAATGACTTCAGCAGACTACAGCAAAAACACACTGGCATACATGTACTCACTTACCCCAACCTGTGATGTATAGCATACAGCTATAACTCAACCTAAATGGCTATAGAGTATGTCCTCAGGCTACCCAATGTCTAGACATGACAGATCGTCACCAGCCATCAAAATAAAACTGAAATAATAGAAACTTCCTTCACAACAAAGATTATTTCTTTCTCTTTATATAATCACATTGCTACTACTGATTCAGCCAGCTCCATGGCACAAATCACACAAGGCATACAGGCACAACTTTTTACAAGAGGAAACCTTGCTTTGGTTCCCTCAAAGGCCAAGGAAGCAAGTGATCCCATTCCACAAAGAGCAAAATGAGTAAAACTGGGTCTTCTGTGGACTTATATCTTGCAACTCAACTCATACGTGGATATTGTGGTTTTTAACTAGCAGTGGATACATTAGCAGTATCTCCTCATGCAGAGCTTTTTTCAAAGAAATTAATAGAGAATTAGAATCAGATTTCTAGCCATCTGTCAAAACTGACAGAAAACAATCCATGGGATTACTAGAAGGAGGAAAAGACAGGTAGGCAATGCAAGCACTTAAAACCTTATCACTTAGGAAATTATAACGTTGACTGAAAAGATTATCATTAGGAAGGTATTTTAACCAAAGCTACAAGACTGTTATATTTTCCTCCCTCTAGAATGCATAAATGGGTACAAGTCCCACCTACTCTGCTACAAAGCACTTCTGAGAAGCAAACTTAAGTCCACCAAAACCATCTCTCATTGACAGCATTCTTAAAATTCAGAACTGAGACTGTTTGCAGACATCAGCATGAAATATTACAGGAAAAGTCACTGTATCACTGTATCAATACTATGGTGATTTGAGGGAAACATTACAATTCTCACCGAATATACATTAATAGATACCAAAAAATCATTCATGCTCTCATTGACTGAGCTAGTCAATGAAAAAGTAATGTTAATTTCAACAGTCAGAAACAAGCATTTGGAATTTGGAGGAAAATGAGAAAATTAGCATTGCATAAACAAAACTTAAAAGCTTCCCAAAGCCTCTTAAACAGTAATATTAAAATTGTTTTACAATTACAGATCCAAATGAAAAAACGCTTTCATTTGAAAAAAAAACTTCTGAAAAATTACACAGGAACTTCCTGACCTTTACTATTCCTGAGTTCTTTAGTAATGTCTTTTGGAGTTCTTGAATTCCAATACAAAAGTGAATCCTTTAATGGTTCTTAAGTCTTCATGGAAGACTTGACAGATTTCCATTTCAGTTTGTTAATTTCATTATGCATCATTAATTTCTTTATTTCTTTCCTGTTCTAAATACGCATTTCAAAATGTAGAGGAAACAGACAATGAACAAAAAGTAAATAATCCTTTTAAATAACTTCCTTGATTTTTAGTTTCTCCAGCATACATTCTGATAAGCAAATTTTCACAATTCCTTTTTTCCCTAATTTAAGTATCCTGCATAAACCAATAAACCCACCTTTGTTCCCTCAAGTAAACTTCAGCAAACAAAGTTGGGAGAACAAAGTTCTTAGATCAAACCTGAGATTAACATGCAAATTTAAGAATTTGAATACAAAACCTCCCAGGTGCAAGAAACTATATAAATAATTAATACAGCTAATTCACACATTTTTGAAATCATATCTGCACTACATGCTTGGAGTCTTGGAATTCCAAGCATAACAGAAAGCCTCACAAATAAAAAATTTTTGGCATGTACACCCTACTGTAACTTATCCAAATCTGTTTCCCAATGCAGTATTTGATATGAGGCCTTGAATGAAGATTCAAAATCTTACAACTATGCTTATTCCTATGTATACTATAAAGCGGCAACTACGAAATTCTACATGCTTCTGTAACAAAGGCATCATTATAACTGTAACTTTTATACACTCTAGAAAAAGGGAAGTGTTCTGTTTTAGTTCACCAAGGGAAATGACAACAAAGCAAGCACAAGGGTGGCTAGTATTCATAATGAGACTCATAAATAGAGGAAATTATGTGCACAGTTATTCATAAGGCACTTTTCCTCCTTTTGTTTACCATCCTGTAAAGTTCCGTTCATGAAAAAAAACAGGAAGAGAGGAAAAGGCTGAAGCAGTCAGGACCATCGCTGCTGTAGCATTAGTTTTGCAAACACTAGAGAACAGTGTTCAGTAAATAACGTCTAAACCATGTATCTTCTTGAACACATTCAGTGGCTTGCACACAATGCAACAGAAAGCTATTCAAATGCTACACTTAAGAAATTCCTCCCAAAAATTCAAGTTTCGAAACACTTAGATTTTCAAAATTAACAGTTCATAAACAGTGCAAGATAACCATTGTTCTGTGTGACAAACGGAGACAAATTTAAATAGTATTCAAATAATGCTCTCTGCGTGAAATATATGGCAGAATGGTTGGTTACAGTTAATTGAGAAGACAACCAGTTACAACAAACAATTACAGCAACTCCCAACTCTGTCAGTTTAAATGATCCTTATATGAAAAGTGAATTACCTCCATCGAGATTCGTCTATGTATCCGGTTTCTGAGACAAACTCCTGTGGGAGACTGAACTTCATCAGATGATGTTCCAGAAGCTTGGTCACTTTCCCCATCCGACCCCATTTTCAAATTTTCATGAACAATATCTTAAAAATAATCCAAAGAATTGAAAACAGTTAAACAGCACTGCATCAAACAGCTCTTTTGTACAGACAGAAAAGAACTGAATCATTACTATGCATTGAATTACACAGCAGAGTCAAAGACTCATCAGAGCCATGGCAGTCTTGATATGTACTTTATATGACTCAGTAATAACCACAAAATGAACAGGATTACTTTACAGGGATTCTATGCAACTTATTTGAACTGCAGCAGAACTCAATTTTCCAAAACAAAAGACAGACATTCCAATCCCAACTGTAATTCCCAAAAGCCACCTCCCCCTCCCAGTTCCTAAAATCCCTCAGTACCACTTCTTCTAGCTGTTCTTGGATATACAACAATACTGAGAATAATTAACATTTTCAAATCAGACTACTTGATACTAGTAACCTAAATGTATCTTCAGAAAGCTCGAAAATCCTACCGAGAGGTAAGAGTATTATTTTCAGAAATGACAAATATGGAAGCTTCAGATATAAAACCCTCTGGCATCCATGTGTGAAGTCACAGGATGTATTATGACCATCTAAATCAAGGCCCACAACATCCAAGTGCATTCAGAAGCGGACCTCACTCTTAAAAGCCATTAAGTGAAATCTGTGACCTTATGAAGGAATTTACGTAACAGACTGCTTGAGTTACGAGATGTTGCAGGATCTTCAAATCAACTGAAATTGGTAGTTTTTAAACAATCTTGAAGATTCATGCACACGAAAGTTGATGTATATATACATACATATATATATTGCTTTTAAGCACCAAAGAATTTTTCAGACTTTGGAGACAGTGTAGTGAACAAGAGAAAATAAAGGTGGTGTCATAATTAGCATAAAGAGCCAAATGATTTGCAAAAGGATACATGAAAAATTGGTCATACAAGCAATTCACTATGAGTAATGCTCCATCATCACCTCTGAAATACCGGAACTCCAAAATTAGTCTAGAAATTAAATACCTATACATATAAAGCAGGTGCTTCAAAAGACACCAGTTTCCCTGATGCCTCCTGATCCTTGTTAGTAACCATTATCTTGTACAGGGTGTAAGAGAACCTGAGGAACAACCAAAAATCCCAGACCTCTATACCTAAAAAATGCTAATATTAGCAAAACACAGAGAGATCAATTCAGCCTTACCACCAACACACTTGAAAGTAGTCAGCATTTGCAAAGCATTACAGCAACTTAAAAAAACCCCCAAAAACCAAAATAGACACTGCAAGCTTCACCACCATCAACAAGAAGGAAAATTGGATTTTCTAGGAAAAAAAAAGTCATTAGGGCAATGTTTCATTATCTGCACATCTCCTAAAATATTTGTCTAGTTTGGCTCACATAGAATCATGCAGACTTCAAAGGAACAAATTCTTCCTTAGTACAAACAATTTCCTTTTATGGAAAACAGAATGGATATAAAAAGAAAGATTAACTTGCAAGCTATTAGTGGCACGTATTTTAACTCAAAATACTGTAATTAAACACACAAACTAAGCATGCATCTCATGCACAAAGCAGATTTTCCACCAGTGACGCAGATTTATATGAGATTTCTATTAAAAATCCACACTAAATCAGAATTTTCCCTGCAAGTCATGCTCAGATCTGGACTTAAAAAAAAAAAAAAAAAAAAAAAACCCCAACCCTTTTTAAAAAAAAAAATTTTTTANGCTCAGATCTGGACTTAAAAAAAAAAAAAAAAAAATAACCTGCACTCCTTATATAATAAGTAATCTTCTGATTTCAAACAAGCTAAATACTCATCAGAGCTTCTAATGGCATGGCAGTTCAAACCACAGGAAAAGATTTTCAGAAAGCAGTTCCTAGAGATCAGCCTTAGTTTTAAAGCTAAGCAGAAAATACGTGACTCTCTTTTGCCAAGTTTCTAAATGTCTTATTCTCTGTAGTGACATGACAGCTGCCTTTTTAAAAATCTCTAACAAACTGTGGAAAAGTACTTTCAGTAATATAAAAGCATTATTGAAAACACTACTTGCAGCAAAGCTGTTACGCTAGCACTGTCATATCTGGTAAATAGCACATTCACCATATTGGTTCTTTAATAAAAACTCTCTTCTAAAATACTTTCCTGAGAGGTCATGTAATCCAATTTAGCAATTATAGCTCTTGAGATTCTGTTAGTAAAATGAAGTGTAACAGCTACTAACAATGGTTCCCCAATCTATTTATCCTCATGTTAGAACAACCCCATCGGTTGGGACTCAAAGTCTGTTTTCTTTATGGAAGCTAGGCAAGGGACAGTTATCTCAGCCATCTCACAAAATAAAAACTGACAAAATTAAAGTAGTGCTGTATTTTAAGCCATGGTGCAACTACGTAATTTCTTTTTTAGAGAGACTGATACTTTAAATAATTATGGAATTGATACTGTCATATTTTTCACATTTAATTCACAAAAGCATTTGTATTATGAAATCACTAGTAAAAAAATACAATTGGAAATGCAATGCTCAGAACTACATAGAGCACCCTAGTCGACAAAGATAATTCTGCTAAGAATGTCACCTACGTAATAACACACAACTAAGTACAACTTCAAGAACTAGTAACACAAACCCATATATTTGGGACAGATAATGCAGCTACAAGGAGATTCTGTTCTTTGTAATCAGGAATGTGAAGACAAAGAGGGTCTCTACCGTTCAAGTCTAAAAATGCAGTATTTCAGACTTATATAAGATGATGATTTGAATACCACTGTGATATGATTAATTCTGGTAAGTCTGGATAAGCTACATACCCAGAACCAAGAGGGTTTATGCAGGATACTGGCTGTAGCAACCAAAAATGTATCATTAAGCAGACGCATTTCCAATGGGCTAAATACCCAACTGCTCCTATCTATAAGGGTTTGCAGATGTTCTAATTATTTTCTAAACAGATACAATTTTAAGCTTTTTAAAAAATAACTTGACTGTGTTATCATCTGATATAAATGCATCCTTTAACTGATTCAATTAAAAAGGCATTAGTAGAGCCTTACGTTCATTATTTTAATAGCATAAACCCCAGACTAAGGCATTAACCCAGAGATTTTAAACATTTTTACACAGGTGCATGATGATGTTTGATTAAGCAATGATGAAAGCCATGCAAATATCTCCTTTATTTCTCTAAGCCTTTCTACAAACAAGTTTACCTGCATCAAAGCTTGCTTGCGTAGTCTTCAGAGGTTTTGAACACTCAATAATGTATTGAATTGCTTTCACTGCAATACCAAGCCATTCTCTTACAGAGATGTTTATTTTAATGTACTCTACATATCTTATTAAATATCCAGAATGACCATGTAATGAAAAGCTAGATGTAGATGACTACAACATAACAGGGAAACTACAGAACTACATTCAAAGTAAAAGGCTGTCCTCATTTCAGCTGTGAGGAACACTTTACAGAAGAAATTAATACAGGGAACCTACAGTGCAGCAAACGAGGACTCCTCCAAGTGAGCCATAATCAAAGTCACTAATTAGTACTGAGTCAGACTGCATGATCTCTCCACCTTACTTCAAATTATTACAAGAATAATCATGGATTTCTTCCAAGGTGCAATTTTCCAAAGCTTCCTTTTCTATGAAGTGGCTACATTGTACAATTAGTTTCACTGATAACGTAATGCAAATTGAGGAAGGCCATAGTGAGAAACTGCCTTTGCTGTTACCGTTACTGAACTATGAAAGCTTTATGGAAACATCATTCCTTTCAACTAATATTTATGACAATGAAATAAAACTTCTCCATAACTCTACCAATGCAACTGGTAAAAGCAAGTATTAACTCTCTCCTGGCTGTTACTGCAGTTCACAAGGAGGAGCAGCTTCAGTTAGCTCTACACATTCCAGGAGCCTCCCTAGAGGCAGCATTAATATAAATACGGAACAAGAACAATCACATTTATTCTGCATTCAGCCAGGTCAGGTCCAAAAAAAGTTTATTAGCTCTGGCTTCATCATGGACTGCATCAGTTAAATGTTTCCAGAGGTACAAGACTGTAGAAGCTGTACAAATACAAGTGAACTAAAAAAATCCCTCAGCTAAACCCTCATTCAGTAGTTTCTCAATTTGGCCTGAGAAACACCTCTGTTATTTAAAATCATCCTGGTAACTGAACACTAAATTTAAAAATTGCTAAAAATTTTTAAACAAAGGCACAGTTCAAAAATTTTTCCTTTACGCACTTTTACAAAACATAAAGCTAATACAGAATTTCCAAGCAGAAATTACTTTTAAAGTATTTTGGGATTTTACACATTACTACAACTGCAGAAACTAAAGTTCAATGCCCAAAAAGCAAAAGAAACCTCCAAAACCTTTCTGGGCTTCTCAATCGATTTTTATATTGATAATCTCATTCAAACACAGGCAGCATGAAGACGCACTTGTGGCGGGTCTCAGATTAACCTGGTTTTCTTTAACCAAATAACCATCCTTTACCTGCCGTGATTTTGTGGTATTTCAAGGACATCTCTCTGATACCATTTTTCTACCTATGAAATAGAGGAAAAACTGTAAAGAAAAGAGGGTGGATGAAGAAAGCAAAGAAAATAAAAGTCTCCTGTAGTGTAGCATATTTGACTGTTGTGTTTCTGATGTCATTATCCCAACAGGGAAAACCTCAGCTTCCTGATGAGTAATAACCATTCTCATATGGCAGGAACAAAAGAAAGAAAGAAGGACGTGAAAAAGGAGCAGAAAGAGGAATTATGCTTGCACACACTTGTACTCCTGTTTTTTACCACTAGATAACATGTACAAGTAGCTTGTATTTCCATCAAACAAGGCATTAAAAAAAAGACATTATCATATCCAAAGCAAAACCAGGTGTTTAACATACATATACAGAGCAACCAGGCCAAGTGGAAGGTGTCCCTGCCCATGGCACAGAGGTTGAAACTAGATGATCTTTGAGGTCCCTTCCAACCAAAACCATGCTGTGATTCCACAATACATTCTGTACATCTATTCCACACTACTTAAAAAAACCTGAATTTTTGTTAAAGGCAACACACAATTAAGAGAGCACAGGCATCTCTGTACTCAAAAACATCTTTGCTGCTCCTGTACTTAGTTTACATATATCTAGTTTGACAGATAATCCATAAAGACTACATATTCCTAAACACAGATTTCTCTACGTACACAATTAATTTTTTTTTAAACTCTCTCTTCCTGTTAGATTCTTGGCAACTTAACTAAAGCTGGGCTTGGCAAAAATGAAAAAGCAAATACTGTGTCCAGGACTTGAGTGAAATCAGAAATTGATGTCGTAGTCAAACCATGCACACTAAAACCTATTTTCTTGTGTGACAGCAACAGCTGCTGCAGTAACTTCAAAAGGATGTAAGTCTTTTCACAGTTTGAATGGTAACTCAAGCAGTAAAAAGGCATGTTTTTGAACATGATGAGTGGTATTACACCAGAGGAGGATATAAGTGGTTTGACTACTATCTTGAAGATTCATAGCTTAATCTTGAAGATCAGTTTACAACATTGCTAAAGGAGGGTAAGAGATTGAAAAAATAATAAAAACTAATTAAGCTGTGACTTGCTCTCATTTTCTAGTATCAATTAATTAAGCATAATTTAAAATAAAATAAAAGCAGCACAAAACATTAATGGTGACTGGAGGCAGCAACATGACAAATTACTTGAAGAAGAAAAAATATTTCATAACTTCTTTGCTTCATGGAAGCACAAATATAGTTCAGGACTACAAAAAAAACCATAATTATAGCTGATTTTTTTTTTTCTCTATAATAATGAGAAGCCATATTCTTTTAAAATTCCACATATAGGATGATTATCTTCTTTTTTTTTGGCATTACTTTTTTTTTGTTTGGTATCCCGTTCTTGCCAATGTTTAACTGAGATGGATACATGGGTTCCTTGCAAAGTATTAGGAAAGAGTATTTTGTTACTTTTGCAACTTGTCAAAAATTCATGGGTGATTTCTGTGTGTTTTTCTAATTGGTTTCTTCCTGAAAATCTTAAGAGACAATCAGTGCCTTAAAAACAAATTTCCCAAACTCCAGAAAAAAATACTGCATACTCAAGAGATTTAATAAAGCATTAGAATATCTGCACCTCTTGCTAAGTATCAACACAAACATTATTTTTCACAGAAAAATCAATTTAAACAAACAATGTAGGAAATTACCTAATCTGCTCCCATTTCTGGGCATTGCCATGAAAGAGCCGAGGCTGCCCCCTATGACGCTGTGTGGTCTCCGTAAAGGGGGCTTCTTGAAAGATCCCGTGTATTGGTGGAGAAATGAGTGCATGCTGTGAGACGTTGGAGGCCTTCCATTCTTCACAATAGGCTCTACAATTCACAAGGAGGAAAATATTCATTGCCACAAGCAAGCAGGATTGTCAGGAACATGCCAGAAGAAAAAAAAGAAAGAAAAAAAAGAGTGAGTAAACAGGAAACCACCAGTCTGGTAAGATTATCTTTCATGCTAACAGTAGACCATCATACTATGGCCATTTCTCTATTAACAAACAAGTACAAAACATGGCATTAAGTGTTACCCAAATTTAATTTTACTAAATCCTGTCACTCTGCTGCGGGATGAGTAAATGCCCTGAATATCCAGTCTTAGATCGTCGATAAAACCAGAACACTAATTATTTTCTTCTTACTGCACAATGTTTCATCTTTACTTTTAAACAGGACAGCTGTTATATCAACTGTTAGATCAACTATGATGAGCAAAATCAACTGTAAGCCTTTGAAAATACTCTCCCTTTCAAAATTCTTGTGGGTCACTAGTACCAAGGCCTTGCTACTGGACATCTTTAGAAGTAAATGTACCTGTCTATACCTCCCAGAGCTGTCATGCCATAATTAAAGTTATTAACTTACAGGTTATCAGAAAAATTAAGCCTTCAGTTTTTTATTTTGGCTTTCTACTGGATTGTGTTTCAGACCACTCACAGAGATTTTTTTTTAAAAGTTATTATCATTGATAAGCACTTTCTAAAAGAATGAAACATTAGAAATTTTTAAATCTTATTTACAAGTGTGTGCAGAAATTGAGTATTCATGTGCCCTCAGCAACCTGACTCCTCACACATGGACTAGCCCTCAAGGATCGACATGGTCCTAGAAGCAGGCTAGCTCTAAAAACACGAGGATTTTTTTTACCCCCAAAAGAAGCAAAACAGATGTCCACTTGCACTGACTGTCTCGACATTGGACATAGCAGAACCACCAACGAAATCATTCATACAAGAAAATAAAGATGAAATACTCTCACTTCAAAAAATGAGATCAGAGTCATCTGGCAGCTACATGCAAGCACTGTCCCTATACTACAAAAAAGAACAGAAGCTATGCTCAAAGCACAGCTGAGATTCAAGTAATTTTATTTTTCCATTACCTGATTCTTATTAACATAAGAGATTCATGTTTGGTATTATTCAGAAGACAGAAAAGGCAGTAGCCATGCACTGAGCAACCTCAGAGTGAGTGCTACTGAATGGAGCAGCACCCACCGGAGCCACTGCTCCCACGGTGTGCTCAGAGCTTCACTGATGCCTCCTGGGACAGGGAGCAGTCTGGGATGCTATTTCATCACTCCAGCCTATATTCCCACATGCAGAGACCCCAAAATCTTGCTTTCCGCTCCAAAAAAAGGTAGTAAGAATAATACAGCTAGAAGAACATGTTTTATGGAAAGCAGAACTTCAATGGTGAAGGAAAAGAACAGCAACAAATGCCTAATAACCTAAGGAAAACAGGATCCTGAAGGGAACCCCTTCCCTCCCCACGTACACAAAAACCTTCTAGATACATTATTATGATTAGTCTGAAGCAGAGACAGAGGTACACAGACAGAATTAACCAAGGGCAGGTCAAGCGACCTTAAGAAATAATTATGCAAGGAGTCTTTGCATATAAACATGAATAACACAGTGAGACAAAAAAACCAAAAAACATTAACTTAGCTGCTGCAGGGAAAAAAATAAAAGCCCTGGGAAAAAAACATGCTGTAGGCAGAAAACAGAAAGGACATGTCAGCACTGTTACAAACCTGCCTGCATCCTTTGATTACCATCCTTCATAAACACAGCTTCAGAGTGGGTGAACATGAGGAAAAATACACCATACATCTGTGTATACGTTTGTAAAGTATGACCAGGGTCTTCAAATCTCTGCATATATCTATCCCAAATGTTTATTTCTGTTCTAATAGTTTGCATCATCACCCTTTTGACTTAAGAGTAGTACCAGCTTCCTTGTTGCATGCCTTCGACAGCAGATTTATCCTAGGGCAGCAGGCAGCAAATTCCTCAGCAATTTTTAATAGAATCTATTACTACTTCCACATGACAGGACACAGGTCCATATTCAGCACAATTACTGCTTTTGGTAAGTTAATATCTGCTTTTTGCTTTCCAACTTTCTTGCTAATTTGATTTGAATTTGATAAAGTTTCTAGTCTAAACACCTCACACTGAGTTTACGTGCACTGGTGAACAAATGAATAGTACCTTGTATGTTATGGCTTTTGTCTACTCATGCTAAAAGTAATCTACCTTCATGAACTGTGAAGTACACAAAAGAGGCCAGAATTGATGAATACACTAAATCTCTATGTAGAGATTGAGTTTTATGTTCATTACTAACATGACAGTGTGATAGACAGAGATGATTATTTTAAAAAATTGTTTTAAATTAAAAAAATTTAAAAAGTGCCATGGCACAGGTAAATTTGTACATATTTTACGGTTTAAAACAAAATTCCTAAAATATCCTAACATATGCAAAGTTCAGCTCAAATATAAGGATAAATACAGATCACATTAATAAGTAAATTTATATAAAAATGAAAGAAAAATGGTTGATATAATAAGATCCAATTATACAGAAATAACTTTTGTCATCATAGGCAACTATTACCTTCCTTCACTCTCCTAAGTACTGTACTAAATTGTGGAGCCCATTACAAAATTTTGCAACAGTAATTTAGGTCATGTAGTAGGACAGGCATAACTACTGGCAGACAAGGAAGTGAAGGTTAGAAAAACACTCACATGACACTGTATTTCTGACTAAGACAAGTATTAATCCTACTTGCTTATAAATGGGGGTTCAAAATCCTGATACACATTAATTGACCAAAATGAGGGATCGTATGGCATATGATGGTATAACATACAGGCTTATGGTTTGGAAAAGTATATTTGTTATAAACAATTCAGGGAGCATTGCTGTATGCTAGGAACTTCTAAAGAAATGGTTGCATGAATTCTGCATTATGTTACCTCCTCCCTGCAAATGTGACTGTAACAGCCAAGAGCTGGAACAAACATGGAAGACGATCAAGCAAACAATGGCAATTAATTTACAAGACTGTTTATTACAGTTTTCATGCATTTATGAGATACGAGAGTTAAATAAAGTGTTTCTGAAAAAACTGCTTAACTCTCTCTCTTTCCAAAGACCCACAAGTACTTCTTTTGAAGTTACTTCCTTTAATTCACTTTGTTTTTTCCAGAATTATTAATACATTTTATTACTATATTTAAAGTATAACATTGCAGTTTTAAGATGTGAGTTAATTCAACCGTCTTGTCTTGAATAAAATACATTTAAACTGTAAAAGTTAAATGTCTTTACTACATACATCTATAAAAAAGGCTTCTTATAATTTTATTTCTGTGACTACAGGTTTGATTTGTCTTTAAAAAAATGTTTCCCCTACATAAAACTCACAAACATCCCTTACTTTAGTGTCACTGTACTTGGTAGATATAACTCAGTAACTACATGTTGCCACTGGTTTAATATTCAGCCCCAGGCAAAATGAATGATGGAAATTAAAAGGTGAGTAAAAAACCACTAGAAAATTCACTGTGCAAGTGTGTGGATCTACTGCATTTTGAGATTATGCACAGTTCTGGTCTTCCTCTCTCATATAGATTAAAATAACAGAAGCATGATACAACCCACGGACTCAGTGGAGGGCTGAAGAGGGCACCTGGGCACCCACTGCATCCATCACCTCCTTCAGCACAAGAGTGAAAAAAGCCAGCCATGACAGGTTGCATACTGCACACAAGATGATTCTTCTGTGGAAACTCCTCACCAAAGGATGTTATGACTACCAGAACCTACAAGACTCAAGGGGAGACTGAACAAGCAATCTGCTCAGGGTTACTAACCACACAGAGACTTGCCTAGTTCAGGAAGTCTCTGAGCTAGAAAGTGATACAGTACGCTGGGGAAATGATGCTGTACTTTGGGTTCTAATCTTAGACTTGCCCTAAAATGTCATCCTCTGAGACTGGAGAACAGACAGGCATAACTCCAGCTGTCCTTACAGCACAAGACTTCTGCAGCACCTGGGCAGTTCACTTGTGTTGCCTGTCGCTGGCACAACCATTCCAATCAGGGTCTTATAAATCATTCATCTCTAGCTCTCTTTCCTCACCCTACTCTATAATCTGCAATTCCAAGCTGCTAAAATAAACTGTTAGGGAAAACAAGCTGAAACACAGACTTCTCAGTGGTCCTTTTAAATTGTATTTCATCAGCTGTTACTATATTCTCTTCTTATTTTGGCTAAACCATCATATAATCTTGGACTCATCTTCCAAGGAATGCCATTTCAACCCTTACATTTCTTAGGCAGCCTACTAAGCTATCATGCAAATCTAGTCTTTAAGTGTGAAAAAAGTTAAATAACATTCTCAATGAGAATAGTTATAAATATTATACTGATGTACAGGATGACCACATGGATTTCTTTTCAATATCCCTGAACAATTCTTGCAATAGACACCCTTTAATAAATTATATCTATATACGTACATTAGTTTTAAATCTATAAAAATGCACACCCCTTTTTTTAAATGCCATGTCCATGCCATCTTGCTTAATCTTACACCTTCAGCAAGGTTTAAAATTGAGCAATTTATGGTGACTGTGCACTGTTGTATTACTTGATTTTCAAGTTTGGTGAGCGCTGAGCTAACCTTTTATATAATTTGAAGCATTTTCTTGTACTTCTCACATTCTGTCATTCAAACTTCCATTACTATTGGCATAACCCAAAATCAATAACGGCACTGTTCAAAGAAAACACTGTTCAAAATGCAATCAGCCTGGCTTAATAATGGTTTAAGAATTTCTAGATCATTAATTGTTTTAGAATACACACATATATTTTAGGAAAATGCTGTACCCAATGAGGTACCACTGCTTTGTTAAGTTTGAAATAATACCAACACCAATGCTAACAAACATAAGAAACCAGAAAACAACTCAAATGAACCACTGAAATTATTCAGTTGTGAAGTGGAATAAATTTATGTTTGAACATAAATGGAACAGATTTTTTTTTTTACTTCATAATTATGAAAACTGCCAGAACAATTAGAACAGCAGCGTATATAACCAAGAAGCCTGTCCGAGGAATTAACTAAACCCAACAATTTTATAAAGATGCTGCTTCTTCTTCCTTTAACTGCAATTTAAATTAACCACAAACCTTGACCTGAAATTACTCCTCAGTTAAGCAATTTTTCAGTTAATCCACAATGTTTCTTTTCCTCATCCATCTATGATAACAAAGACCCACACTACTACTTTCTTTCCTGTGCTGGATTTACTTAACTGGATTTACTTAAGCTGAGCTCCAGAGAGCCTGCAGAATTGCCTGGCATTTCTTAGCATGGCCTCAGCAACTGATGTACTGTCACACTTCAGTCAGCTGGTGGACTGAAGAAAGTGTTTTCATTAGGAATGTAAATGCATTTTAAAACACTTTTTATGAATACGTATTATCACATACTCAACTAACTCTTTCTTTTATGTCCCATGGGTATCTCTATTATTTGACAAAGAGACCAAGCTGTTTTTAAGATTCCACTGCCTAAATTTTGCAAAGAAATTTGATTCAACTAGCTTTAATAAAGAATTAAAATCACCAGTCATACAAGGTGACATTTTCCCTTAAATCAAACAGAGCTTGAGTATGTCTGCAAATAAATGCTTGATTCCACAACCTCTATCCATTCTGGACATGTAAACCACATAAATACGTATTTCAACTTTATTTATATGAAGTTAAAATACACATGTGGAGATTTTCTAATCAAAGTAAGAGATATTGGAGACTTAACATTTATGATTACTGATTTGGATATAGAATGGGGATTGAACCCCAGGCATGTTCCGTATTCTAAGTAAGGATGAATCTTTGTGCCTGCCACAATTCACTACTTCTACCAAAAATGTGGCTCAAGGTCTGCCCCCCACCCCGCCCCAGAAAAAAGTAGTGTAATTTTGATTCAGGTTTTTGAACTAGATCATCATGGGATATACACAGCACTGCTGCTGGCAGAAGGGTGGAGGCAGAACCTCACTTGACACTTTTAACTGCAACTTGACTTTGGGCTGGCTCAAGTGTAACAAAATCTCACTAAACACCTTGAGAATCCACTACTGGTTTTTATAGGACAGGACTCTATTTAGTTTCTTTTCCACCACCTTGACCTCACCCTTGCTCCAGAAAGCTTCCAAGGCTGTTTTTTAACATTTCCAATTTGATACAGAACGGAAAAGTGTCAAAAATCTACGTTTGTGAAACTAAATATTCATTCTCTGAACAGCTTTGCATTCATGAAGCTTGCAATGCATCATCACAATCTTTTAAGTTTATTTATGTAGGCTTCTCAAAAGCCATTGTTGTACAGCTTAATCATATTTCAGCATCATCTACTACACATCCATTTACCTGATCCGAATGTTAGGCTCTGCTAATGATTTCTCAGTTTTTACATAATAAAAACTGATTTTTTTGGACTTATATTTTGAACAAACTGCTGAAGAAGCTGTTGTCAAGAAGTCCTTTATTTCTTCAGAAAATGTAGAACGTAAGCAGGTGAATTTCTAATATTTTAGAGCTGGCATGCTGCACTGTATAATATTTAATTATACTGCTGTAAGGCAGTCAGACCCACTCAGTAAAATTAGTTGATTGCAGGTGACAGCTGCCATAAAAGATACACTTAAATAACCCAAAGCAGCAATACGCTTGCTATATATGTACTCTCCAAGAGCTGGATGAGGAACACTACAAAATACTGTGTATTTATAGATTATTTTATGGGACTGTTTCCTACGATTCTGTTATGTGATACCTAGGAAAACTAAGTCACTCTAAAAACAGAGCAACCACTCAATACCACTTAAACTAGTATTTTTCATTAAACATTAAGATGAAATCTTCAAACTATTGAATATTACAGTTTTAAAAACTTGGCAAAATTTCAAGGGATTCCTCCCATTGCTCAAATTATTCCGTTTGAGCACAGCAGTCTTTCCAGAGCAAATGTTCTTCACCTGGACAACACAAGGCAAAAAATACTGGTAGAACATTAGAAAAAATATGCTAATATAAACCCTGAAGAAACACAGTCTTCAACTTCCTCTGAGAAATGAAGTACCTCAATTATTAAAATGGCACTGTAATGTCCTATAAACTTTTTTTTTTTAAAATTTGGGACAGAAAGGACAGAATTTTTTCTGTCTGAACTACAAAAACGATGCACAAAACCAAACTATAAACACACCAGGCAAAGAATGAGATCCAGACATCTAAAAAGACTACAAAAAAACCTTTCAAAGTTGACTTCACACAGAGTGAGGTTTTGCCTTCAGTCTGAGTACCAAAACAATAAAGATCACAATCAAGTGAAATATATTCAAAACCAAAGCCTCGCCTTTAAGATTTATGTATTTCATACTACCTAGAAGATAATTCTCAGCTAATATTTTTGGTCATCAGAACCTGTACTGGAACATAGGCATGGTAGTTCTGTACCTCAAATCATATAAGCATAACACACCATCAGTTTAAAACCGTAACTGCCGAAGGCATCACACCACACCAAATCCTTCAGAAAAACGTTTCAGCTGCAATTTCATTCAATGCGAGTCAATACCACAGCCAAGATACAAGTATCCCTGGCTTCTATCCTTGCATCCACACACACAAGTCCCGATGCGAACATCTGTGAGAGCAAGCTGCCAACCAAACCAGGAAACAGAAGATCTGGCTCCTTTTTGCCCTATTTTCAGAAATAAATTGTGTTGGCTAGTTATGTGTATATTACTTTTCTGTACGTAACGACTCCACGTAAATACCATTTGAGAACAAATCTCTGCACATCCATCAGTGAGCCTACACTAACAGAAATCCGGTGTATTTAGAAAGTCCACTTCTGCATCTAAGCATTATGTTCTCCTGCTGAACTTGCATTCTGCTTCTAAGGAAAACACTTATAGCCCCCACACAGCCCTCCAAGACTATGGGTCTCTGCAGCATGCTTCAGGGACTGAATTTTCATGCTCATTTCGCTTTATAAGCACTTCCACATACGAACAGAGCCTCTAGGTTTTGTGGGAAGAAGCAAATTAAAACAGAAGGGAAGAAAGAACATTATGTTGTGCAGCGTACGTGGGATGGAGAAACCATACTGAACAGTAATAACAAAAATGGATGCATACCACAGCACAGAAGGGTACGTAGAGACTATAATAACAACATTGCCAGTAGAGTGTAAGGGACAGTACAAGGATCAGTGTTTAGCTCTGACAACTGCCAATTACTCACAGTAATCTGTAAGTCTAGAATGAGCTCTAGCAATTCTGGGGATTTCTTCTTCCCTTACCCACCCACATTTTCATACTGATACTTTCCTCCAACATCAACAGAGAAATTTTACTGATTCACTACCAGTAAGTATTTCAGTGCTCATATTTTCAGTTCAAGAACACTGTCTTGAAAATATGTTGCAACACACTGTTTTCCTTCCACACTCAAGGAATCATACATAGCAGATGGAATGGGAATTTCTCAGCTCTGTTGAAGATGATATGAAATGATTAAAACTAGAAAGGCATTTGGATGTTCTGAGACAGTATCGCAATGTGTTAATTTTTATAAACATTCATCCCTCTTATCAGAGTATTAACTAGTCATTAATGCCTTAAACCTAAAAAACACTTACGCACTTTACCGTAGCTGATCCTTCCATTATTACTCACACCTGTAAAATTACAAAAAAATTACGCAAGTGTTCATGAGACTGGATCTTATGATCACATCACTGAGCTAAAAGAGACCAAATGGAGATAAGTATTATTTTACAAATTCATGTAGCCATTTCTATCAGAACTTCACCTTTTTTGGTTTATTATGTACATGTGTATTTATCCGTACCAAAAAAAACCCCCAAAAAACCAAAACCGTAACAAAATAGAGTGCTTTCCAAGTTACTTCTAAATTAATGCAAGAGCTGTGGATGTATTTTGGAACGTGTCTTGCAACTGTTCTTAAAAGCATGCTTGGAGTTTGAATGCATTTCATAATATTAGACAATACAGCCACATTTTTTGCTTTAATTAGAGATCATATGTATTTGAAGTATTTGCATAAATTTTACACTTAATTAGGCTTTAAATATGCATGATTTGGATGTTACTCCTAGCCAAATTTCATTAGTAGGTCATTGGCAAACAAAAATTTCAGGAGCAAATTTAGTTGCCAACTCCTACAAATTACCACTTAATATTTTTAATATTAATCTAAATACATATATTAAGGTAGAATCTCAAATTTAAAAAGCAATCCAGCACATTGGTAGTATGAGAAATTAAAATATGGCAGAATCGAAAATAAACAACAAATCCACCTAATTGGTTTTATATGTTGAAATATCAGAGACCATGAAAAGCTTTTGTATTTAGATAAAAGACTAGCCTGATGTATACTTCATACAGTCCACAGTTCATAAGGCTTCAGATATATTATTAGGCATTTCACTGGTCCCTCTATTTTTAGGGTTTATGACCTGATTTGGCAGCGCTTCCTCACCCAGAAGCCAATCACGATGAACATAATTTGTAAGAAAGATTTAATTATATATAGGTTTCTGGTCATTAAATAATTTGATGGTGTTCCAAAAAACCCAAACCCAATGGTTATTCTATATTCAGTGCAACAGCTCTGTGCTACTGCATTGAACAATACAGGTTCATCCCTGCTAATCCCATTTTGCTGCTCATGGATGAGTGATGCATACTGAGATTGTACTGACATCACACGATGAAGGAGGCTGTGTATTAAATGAGACTGCATACAAAAGGTTAGCTGATTCAGTGGTATCAATGCACTGCAAAGAAATCGAAAGTTACGGATCTATTTTTATGTCCGTGAACTACAAATGGGACAATTTGTTCTACATTAGGAGCACTGTTCTTTGAATCTTGAAACAACCCACTCAAAGCTGGAGCTAATGACAAGGTGGGCCTCTGGACAGGAGCTGCAGTTACTTGAAATCACAGGGAGAAGCAACATTTAACAGGGGGCTGAACAACACAGGTTATTGTAAAAAGGTGGCCATAAGGAAAGGGCCCTAGTACTATGCACAAGTGATCTACATTTGGAATGGCAGTGCTGAACTGCAACTTATAATAAATATTTTACATTATATAAATCAGATGGGGATGAGTCTGGATTCTAGGTCAGCACAGATATAGTTTTCTATGGACACAGTCTCTACAATCTCCATAACCCAGTAACACAGCTGCTTCCCAGGAAGGAAAAAAAATAGCTTGTATAAAATTATAACCTTCAGTGAACACAGCCATCAGCATGGAATGACAGGAGACAAGATGAGTGATTTGCTAGAAAGAAAAAGTTAAAACAAAAGAATTGGACAGTAACAATGGAAGAAAATTCTGCTGTAAAGGCTTTCAACATTCAGAGTCTAGTCTTGCCTTCTGACCTGAAATGCAGTTTCAATGCCCTTCAACTCTTATTTCTCAAGTTCATGATGTAATGCTTGAAAATAAAGCACATATGAAGAACCACTTTCTGAAGATTATTTGTATCCCTGACTTTGATTCTCTGTAGATTAATATATTGGCATGCCTTTGATTTACTAGACAGCGCTTTTTAAGTTTCTTCAGGAACAGATTCAAAGCCTGTTAACTGGGCACATTTATGGCTCTGTTCCACAGGGTAAAGGAGCTGTTTATTCTTAAAAGCAGAACTAAGGAGACGGTTATTCTTGCCTCCTGAGATCAGCACCATCACAGTAAAGGATGCACTTTCAAGATCTTAATGCAGCTATCACTTTATAAAATATTCTTCAAGAGACTATATCCTCTCGTGTCTCAGTTGGATATTTACAATTAGTACAGGCTTTTTAGCACCGTGATTTTGTAAGATGCCAAGGCAAACCTTTCTCATTTAAGCGCTCCTTTGTAAGCAATTTTTTTTAAATGCCCACAGAAGGATTTTTTCCAGGTGATGCTCTTTACCAAACTGGTCTTTCGCCAAAAGAGAAAAAATAATTTCTTGGCTGTTTTTCCAACAATTGTTGTTGCCCAAAGCCCAGTCCCTGCGGTCTGTCTGAAAAATACT
This sequence comes from Eulacestoma nigropectus, assembly GCA_013397775.1. Classification (NCBI taxonomy): domain Eukaryota; kingdom Metazoa; phylum Chordata; class Aves; order Passeriformes; genus Eulacestoma; species Eulacestoma nigropectus. Next base: position 1,494,210 of record VZTE01004593.1, read on the forward strand.
CTTTCCAAAATATCTTCATCTGTGGGAAAGCCAGAGTGTCCTTTAGAAAAGCAAGACTAGCTAGAGCAGCAAGCATTTTCCAACCCTACTTTCTAAGAAAAGTAGGGTCGGAAAGGAAAACAAAGGAAAACAAAAATCCACAATGTAGTATCCTGTTCACCTCTGCAAGATCAAAGATAGGACAAGTACTAATAATTGCATTCTGGAAGAATCTGAAAAAGGTAGCAAGTGTCAGTAAGACTTTTTTTAATGGCATAAAAAGATGTGTTAAAAAATATTAGGCACAGCAAAAGTACAGTTTATACTCTTTGTCTTCTTTCAAGAGGATCGACAGCACCTCGAGTGTATCCAAGAAGACTGTACTAAGGCATCAACAACATTCTGCATGTATAAGCACAGCATATATTGTTAGCACTATTTTAGCATATAAGATTCCTTTTGGCCAATGAATTACCAAGGAAAGCAAAATAAAAAGAGCACTAAAAGCTAGATAAGTAATTTGCAATTAGGAACATTTTCTTGAATTGTATTTTTTACTTATTTTAACACTTTAAATAGGTACTGAGAAGTTAAGCTCGTCACAGTTTGGCGACAAGCATGCAGACATCCAAGTATTACTGTTTGGGATAATTCTCAGATAAATATTACAAGCTGCAAATGGATTTACAGATGGCTTAGGATGGCATAAGCTCATGCTTCTGTAATCAAGTTATTGTGTTCTCTGTCCCTTGAGCTGACACCCAGGACATGGCGCAATTTAAGGTAAAATCTTTTTATTCTTCCTGGATTCAGTTCACAATTAATCAATTCAGCAACCCAGTTCACTACCCTCCTTGATGCTGCTAACAATTTTTTCATGCTCATTTCTCAGTGTGAAAGTAACATTCTTAGCACTTATTTACATAATGAAATCCATCTTGCAGAAGTATATACAGGTCTGAAAAAATATGCATCAGTAACAAAAGCGAATACAAGTGAAATCATGTGGGACAACTCAGTGTCTCAGAAGGGACTTAACAGGTATCAGTGCAAAATACTGCAATTGTTGCTCCAGAGTAGACCTGTTGTATCAACATACAAAAAGTTGTAATAAACGTTGTCTCCCAAAATACTGGGCATGGCCCATAGTAAAAATGGGACAACAGCAATGAATATACCAGGGATTAAAGGTAAAAATGAAAACCACTATTAGCTTTGTTTTGCCAAAGGTATATTCTGCTTCCAAAACCTCAGTATGCAACGTATCTTGAACAGGGTTTTAAAAATCTGCAGGTCAAATTCCATTGCCTCTACCTCTGCTCAAATTTCCTGGCCCTGTCAGTTTTCAGTGGGAAAATTCAGAATCCTTAATTGTTGTTAAGTGGGAGAAAAATAAAATTCAGATCACTTGATAAATGAGAAAAATCTTCGATATGAGCAGAGCAAAAAATAACACTAATCAGCACTGAAGATGAAATATGACTTAAATGCTGCAGCCCAGGAAACAGAACAAGCAACAAAACCTCTTCTAGTCATTACTACTGCAGATTGCATCCAAAAGCGGCATCATCATTAATGTGGACTTTACAGCAGCCAGCACATTTATGGGATCAGCCAAAGACTTATGTAAGAATACAGAGACAAGCTGGTTATCCTGAATGTTTCTAGTCACCTTCATATTGGTGAAGAGAAGTACTACCGAGAGCCATGAAGAGATGACAGAATTTAGACTACTTATCAATGCAAGGTAAACAGTTTTATACATAATGCTTAAGCAATTAGTCAATCATATTACTAAATAATGATTTTGAGAACAGACTGAATTTGAAGCCATATGAAGCTGATGTGAGACCCACTAAATTCATACAATGGGTTTGTTTACTGCAAGAGCATCTATAAGCCTTGCTGCACACGACATAAAAAGATAAATTTAGGTAGCTTTTGATAAATAGCTCTGTAACAGTTCAATACCAAAGCAAACCAAACCAATATGTAGTAACATATGAACCTGCTGAGAGAACTAGAGCAGTGGAATGTAAGATAAATTTAAAAAAGGTTAGTGAGAAAGTCCCTCTAACTGTTGAAACTAAAATAAACCCCAGCAATGCTCACTTGAGTAGGGCCTGACAAAACTCTTACATTTTCCACAAAGTGAAAGATATGCTTACCGTTATCTTTGCTGCTGTTTTCTTCAATTGTCATTTGTTCTGCTAGCTCAGACAGCGATTCATCGATGGTCTGGCTTCCTCGCAAGGTTAAGGAAAGTCTTCTCTTAAATTTTTTCATTCTATCGATATTAAGTCTGGCTTAAGGAAGCCTGAAAACAAAAATAAACAACAAAAATTGAGAAAAAATTAGTTAATCAGAAAATGAGGCTTAATTGACTGACATAAAAATGCAGGAAGGCTTACAGAAAATTTGGGCAATATGCAAGCTATACTTAAAACAATATCCTTAAAGCAAGATTACTTCGCTGGACTGAAGAAGAATGTTTTAGAGGTTGATGCCCATACTTCTGCAATTTTTATTTCTGTTTGGAAAAAGAACACCTTTGGGTTTTTCTTTTTTTAGAAAACAGCTAACTTGATCACCAGTTTTACAATCCAATAATAAAGGGAACAGTCATCTGAAAACTTGCTGAGTGTGTGCTCTGTGGCCTCCTCCACAGTCTCTTTCACTAATCCCACTAAGCAGGAGACTCTTAACCTTTTCTCTTTTTCAGCCTATTTTTTTATGATGAAAACTTACCAAACTCCTCTATATTTTGCCCTTTTCATAAATGGAAGAATGGGACAATGCTGAAAACCTTAAACACAAAAGCACTTCTCAAACACCATCCTACCCAGGGAAATAAGACAGCAAGGGTCTGGTAACAATGACCAGAATGGATGTTTCTCTTAAGAGTCAAGCACTAGGATGGAACTGGGAACAAAGCAGAAGGCACCTTCTCCCTGGAAAGTTATAAGCAAACAAACCGTAATAACAAAGGTCCAGGTCAATAAACATGTTGCCACAAGTCTAAGCTGATAAGTGAACTTTGTGTTGTGCCATACGTGCGCCCTTGTATAACAACAGGCACAATTCTGTCTTTCCTTACTCCATACAGACAGTTCACCCTTGATGTTATTTCACAATAACTTGTTCATCTGCTCATAGCCTCCAAGAATCACATATGCAGTGTTCAACACAAGCACAGCATAATTTTAAGTCTAAAATGCTCATATATTTTTCCCCCATCAGCTTCTATGCCTTCCAAAATTCGTAATTCACATAAAAAATCAAATTTTCCTCAATGTTCTTTAAACAGAGAAATGCAAGAAGTAGTATGCCAAAGATTCACATTTAATAACAAATTGTGAATATGATTGCTTTTATATTGACAGCATCCCTTTAAGTATACACATTTCAACTGTGGAACTTACTCTTTGTTTAGCTGCTCCATAATAAAAAGGAGAACAAATTGGTAGAACAAATCTGAAAGTGGCTGCTGGTGATAGGAGAATGCATACGTAGGCTAAACTTTCACAAGACTAGATTGTTTAGGACAGCAACTAACACATTAGGAGTGGATAAAAGAAGACCTTTGGGACATGAGCTCCGAAGTCTGAGATGAACAGTAAAATCACTGGCAAAGCAACAGCTGCATCCAAGGGGAAACAGGTGGATTACAAAACAGGGTAACTAACATCTCAGACAATCACAGCTATTATAAAGCAGAATTAGTCGGGCACTCGGTACAGATACACAGGAAATAAAAGATACTGCTGTAGATACAGTTAAGCCAGCAGTTTCTAAACTGCCCCTTTAATACATTGCTGTATGTGCAATAAAGCCACACCTTAGTATGAATAATTTTGCTCTCTCTCACTCAAAAGCAGGATATTCTTATTGTTAAGAAAATGCATTCAGAGGACATTCCAAAGGGAACATGTACTTTTCCTGTTCAGGACCAGGTTTTAAAGATCTTACTTGAAACTGTTTTATTTCTGCATTTAAACTTCTCCAAAAAAAATGGCCCATGTTTCTTTAAAAAAGCTAGTTTAGTAAAAAATTGGGAAGGACACATCATTCATGTGTAGTTTTACTCAAATCTCCCGTGATGTTCTTTGAAACCCACATCTTCCTATATGTATTATTCTCAAAAAAGGATACATGCAATTTTTACCTATGCAATGCCCTAAAGCTACCTGACAGCACAACAATCTCTTTCCAATTTTCCACTTGGGCAGTAACAGAAAAAACAGGTGCCTTTAAAGGGAAGCAGGCTGTTCCTGCCTTTTGATCCTGCAAATACTTGAGCCTACACAATTTTTAAATCAAAAAGAACATCTACTGCTGAAGAATATCACATATAAATTAACAGATTTGTGGATCAGAAAATCCAGGAAACATTCTAAATCTTAAGCTAATAAAAAAACCATGAAGTATTTTGTTAACTATAATTACAACATTTCTCCTGTTATGGGAGGGCTTCATGGAGTAATGAAGGACCATTTTTGCTAACATTTGGAATTAATTCATGGCTTGATTTTCAAATAATTTAACAGTAAAAAGGATGAGGAGTGGGAATCCACATGTGAGGGAATGTTTTCTTCTACTGAAATGTTTGTCAGCTTTTTAAAGGAAAAGATGGTCACTGATATGAAACCAAATTTGCCTCCCTTAAAGCACCAGTATTTTTGCTAGTTCAGATTTGTAAAGGAGGAAAAAAAAAAAAGGAAGAAGAATTGACTAGTATATAGCACTTAGAAACGTCCTCTTTTTGACTTCTTTATTCTCATGGCCAAAGTTGCATAACCTGCTCAATTCTGGAAGTTTAAGACAAGACATCAGTGAACAGAGCTTTGAAAATATGATCTGTACAGTCCAAAACTAACACTGGTTCTTGAGAATGACAGCACTTTCACAAGAAAGTCCAAATTGTCTGATATTCATTTTCACCACTTAATAGCAGATGCATACTTCTTATCTCTCAAATCTACTTTAAATCCAAAATAGAGTTACTTAATTAGTAACATACACGTAGAAGCAATGCTTCCCCAAATTCTTAACAACTGTGAGAAGAATACAGTTATTTCTATACTTAGTTTTAGAACAGAGTCCATAGGCTTGACTACTCTATTCTGTAAATTTCTCTACTCTGAGTAAGTCATATCCAAATCAAGTATTTCAGATGCCACAGTAGATAGATGCATACACTTGAATGCAACTAATGCAAATTCTAGTCTTCTGCAGACAGAACGAGGACAAGCAATCTGATATGACACTATCTGATACAACCCACAAAAGCTGGCAGAGACATATTTGTTCAATCCTTATACTGATATGAAATAAAGCAAGCAACACTGTATTAAAGGAACTGCTGCTTCTTGCAATCTGCAGTCTAACCCTGAAAAAATGGTCTTTTTGTCCTTAAAAGCAATGTAATTTAATCCTTGAAAACAATGCTAAAATTTACCTTTTCTATTTTCCAACATTCACTGTCATAAACTCAGTTCACTTCACTAGTCTTAAACGTCTGTCTTGAACCCAGCGTCTTTTAAAAGTGATCTTTATTATACAGTTCTGAAACAAACAGAAAACAAACTCCATTTTTTTAAATGATCCAGGTAAGCTTAGATTTAAACAGGTGTGTTCTGACTCACTTTCTCTGAACCACACCAATCCTTCCCACAATGCCTGAAGGACAGCACTCCTCATTTAGCACACACATATGTTCACAAGACCCAGGCTGTATAGCAGGCAGACATGAAAGCATTTTGATTCCAAAGCAGTAACTCAGCTAGATTCTGCACTCATGTATTCACCAAAATTTAGATCTCTTACACCGCCAATGGCTAAAATTCTCAAAATCCCTTTAACTTCCTTCAATTTCCCAGACTCTTGGTCTCTTGGAAATGAAAAAAGAAATGCATTAAGATCTTCATACACAATTACTATTGTGTGCCTAATCCTTGTAAGTTTAAACAAATTCAGTTAAAATTTTCAAAGCCAATAAAGCTATTTTAACAGCTTAAATTTTAGTCAGTTTATTTCAGGAGGGTCACAAATACCAAAAGCTCACTAAGATTTTACTGATTCAAAGTCCTTTGAAGTCAAATGGAACCTGTCCTTCAGCTTCAACTAGCTTCAGATCAGTCTAAGTGCTGACTCTTCTGTTTCCCTAAGTTATATTGCATCGAGATCCATCTACATAGAGATTAAGCATTTTAAAACTACTTTTCCACTTAGATACACACTGAAATTGCAACCTGACTGTTTCACAGGCTGCTTTACAAGGCAGTAGGTATTTTCCAAACATATAAAGGCAGTTTTTTTTCTGGAAAACTCACCTGTAAGACAACAGCTGAAGTGGGAGGAGAGGATCAGAAACCCTACCTAACAGCATGAGCAACAGCATGGATGCAGCATGGCCCTTAAAGATGGGTTAGCAAACTAAAACCCAGGCACAAGACATCAAAGAAAACAGGTAACAGCACCCCCTATGATCTCCTTGTGTCAGAAAGAGTGGCCTGAAAAACTCAAGAGTGCTGCAAATGGTATTAATTACAAACAAAAATAGGAAACACCTGTCAAGGATATTGTCCCCTTATTCTAAAAAGAAAATCAGATTTCCACTATATTAAACTGTTCTCAATCTACCTAAATTTAAAAAATAAACACAACTATTGACCACATCCACATGTTGCACATCAAATACAGAGCAAACTATTAATTACACTAACAAGAAATATATGGATAATCTATCCAAGATCACGAACAACCAGTTTGAGCACTCATAAAATTCACATATAGTACATATGCACCTCCTTACAATCACAATTCTGCTCTACAAGAATGGATTATAAACACGGAATTTTAGTCATTGCATGTGTTCTTTGTATTTGTCCCAACTCACATTTGTTTGCATCAGTGAAAAAAATTTTCCACTGCATTTTGCCACACTTGGTCTTTGGAAACAACATGAGACCAGTCAACTAGACTCTTGTCAGGAACACAGCTACTTAAACAATTATTAGCTTTATGCTGTATTGGGTCAAAGAACTGACACTGTACAGATATAAGCGACACCTGACAAACAAGGCCTTTGTTACTGATGAAAGAAAACTGTGAAGTCAAATACCACAGCTTAGTCTGACCTACCCAGTGCAAAAAGGGCAAAAGGACCCTCACAGCCTTTTCCTTATGAACAGTATTTAATACGGAACTAAACTTCCATGGTGAAGCCCTTTTTTATGTACTTATAGAATCACAGCCAAACAATTACTCAAAATTGGAGGTACAGAGGTATTCACAAAGTTTAACTTCTTATCCAAACATAGTTCTACCAGTTAGTATAGGCAGATAGACTCCTCCCTAAGTGAATGAGAGCATCTATATTCAGCTCCTGATCTAGATCATCAACTGGAAGACCCACTGCAAAGAGAGGAAATATATGGAAATTACCCTGCCCTAATTTAATTTAGACTGTGAATACTTTTCCTTATCTTCACTCCCCCCCACACCCAATCCCTTTGCATGTAAAGAATAATGAAGGACAGAAATTAGTAGAAGGGGTTCATGTTTTGGTTTTTTTTAATTAATCCTTTAAGTAAAAAAATATATTGAACATTACTATAGGCATATTTAACTATGCTACTGGTAAAGAATTTAAAACACTGAAAACCACCAAATTTGCCCAAAAGGTCAAATTTTGCAGTCCTTTTTTCCTATCTTATGCTTATCTTCTTTCTCTGGACTCAGAAAGCTTTACTTAGGTAATCATGACAAGTTTACATTCTTTAAAATGTAGACATGTATTCACTCCCACGTAGATTCAAGCAATATCAAACAGCAAAATCAACAGAGATGTACTATTTGATAGATCTCCCAGATTAGGTATGTCATACTGATTAATAACTGTGTGTTAATTATCAAAGGCTCTGTTCTCTCAATTGCCAAGTGAAAAAACACAGTATGAGTCTGGTTAAATTGGCTGACATTTAAGCCAAGAAAACAAATGAGCTGACTGGCAAAGCTTCTACACTTGCTGTCAAACCCATAAACTGAAAGTCTCTTTTCTACTGAAGGGGAAGGCAAAAACTAAAAGGTTACATGGATGTAGCATAAATACTACCAGACAGTCACAGAACTTTATATCTCGAAAGATGTAATGAGCAATGGAAACCAAAAGCAATGTCTGTAATTTTTTGAGCTTTGATTAATAATCATAAAGCATTAGTAGAGCCTTCAGGAAAAAAAAAAAATTAAAAAAAGGTTGTGCACACAAAGCTTGCTGCTCCTTAACTAAAATTATTTTTGCAACAGATTTACAATGTTGCATTATCACTTCTGGGACAATCTTCCTCAGTCTTGCAAACAAGCAAGTCTTTGGAAGAACACTGAGCAGAAAATTCCTTCTAGGTTCAAGAAGACAATGGTGGTTCTAAGACTGAAAAGCATCTGCAATCTTTTGTGAGCCTGAGCAATTTTGTCAATAAAAGGCACAGTTTTCAAGGCTGGTTTTTTCTTTGTTTTTTCCATCACAATTCAGGCACCAAATCAAACAATCTCATACCAAAGAACCTTCTCCCAAACTCCAGTAGCTCTCAGCCCAGAACCACCTGTCCTCTAAGCATCTGAACTCCCACACCAGAGCCTCCAACATTTGCTTCTTGTTGTGCTAACAAAAAAGTTTTATTTACAGCTCGAGACCTAAGGCAATGAAAAGCTTTCAACTTATTTCACTGTTCTTGAATCAAGCACCAAGAGACAAAGACACCAGAGCAATATAAAGTGAGATAAAAACTAAAGACACGCCTGTATGGATGAACAAAGAACAAGGGTACAATTTTCTAAACATGGTAAAAAAAAAAAACAGTTTGGCCTTTTTCTCTTAGAACAGAAATTAATTGCCCTGGGGAAGGTGTTGAGGAAATCTCATGATGGCCAACCTGGAAATTAACCACCAAGTGAGAACTCATCTCAGGGAAAAAAAAAATTGTAATTGTTAAGACTGCAGACAAAATGAAGACTGTTGTAAAAAATCAGTTTTCTAGCTCACAATTTTTCCTCCACATGTAAATTTTTTGGTTTATTACTTGTTGAACCTATCTACACATTCTGTGTAGTGTGAACACAAAAAAGCACCATCAAGCAACCCAGAAAGTCCTGACAGTAAAGCCAATCAGGCAAATGTAAAATCAAACCCTTCCATAATTGCTGTATGTACAGCTCTGTGCCTAAAAATAATATCAAAGAGTTATGAATGGTTTAAAAACATACAACTTTGGATGCATTTCTCTTACACTTCTATGTACATGCAGAAGACAAAAAAAAAAGCCAGGAAAAACAAGCTGTTTCACAATAGGGTTTGTTCTTGAATTTTTTGTTTCTTATGAAAGAACGATAACGCAACACAGGAAGAGTTTTCACTTAGTGAATTAAGAGATCAATAAGCATCATGGTACAGAACACACTCTACAGTAGTGATGACACATATGTACATTTTTCCAACAAATAACAGGTCACTTAGAAGATTTGATGCACTGAAGGCATTACACAGAGATGCAAACCAAAACATTAAGAAAAAAATAGTATGATAAAACTGCCACTTTTGAGACATTTACTGTATAAGATTTATACCTCTTCTGTATTCTGTATTTTTCTAGAGATTTCTGATGATAATAACAATGTCAATGGTAAAACTACTATTCCCGAATTAACAGAGAGGTAGAATACCTTGAACACAACTAAGAAAGCAACTGACAGAAGCAACAGCCTAAAACAGTTTCTTATCGTCAGGCTGCGTAAGTTTAATAGCTCCCCTGAGATATTTCAACGGTAATTCCAAAGGAGCAATAAATAAGCTCATTCTTGGAATAAATAATCTTTGAACTATGGTTCAAAAATCTGTTTGAATTCATGAACATCTTTACCCAAACTTATAAACTTCTCTGATTCAGTATTTTTTAAAAAGTCACAAATTACTGTCTTTTCTTCCCTTCTCCAATCCTGTCATTGGCACAACTTCAGAGATTCCTCAGTAACAGAAAATCTCCGAACAATAAGTCAACTGCATTATTTCCCTGCTGTATTAATTTTTACATAGCAGTCAAGATTGTCCCAGCATGGCACCCATTTGTTCTGTTATAGGATTCAGACAAGTGTTGCTACATCTGTCTGAAGTGTTCATGCTGCCATTTAATGGTCAACCAAATACACACACACGGATCATTTCAGTATCCATTGCCAAGGATACTAAACATGTATGACACTATTCCTAATGCAAATGATTATTTAGCTGACAACTGGGAAAGAAAGAAGAGTTTTAACATATGTTTTGCCAAGCAGCTTTGCAAATAGCTGTGTTGGCAACAAGGTGGTGGCAGTATGCCCTATGAGGCAGAGAGGAAAGCATGAGGCTGCTTAAGCCAATTTAGTACCTCCACAGAAGCAGAATACTGATCATTAGTGCACATCAAATCCAAGGTAAGACTGTCCTCACAGAGAGCACTATGACAGAATTGCTGTGTACCAGAAAAATAGCCTGAAAACCTGCAGTTTTGCCTAAAGCCTATTTAGCTTAGCTAAACAAAACATAGGATCTGAAATAAAAGCAATCTGTGAACAAAATAAAGGACAACAGCAAATGCTGTTAAGGGAAAATGACATGGGACAATAACAAATGGACAGGAAATAAAGTAAAACGCAAGTGCCTTCATCCACTGCAACGGGTTCAGGCCATTACGATTCCCACCACAATAACTACACGCAGACTCTTCTTCTTCTGTCTCCTTACTCCTGCACCAACATCCTGCTCCCAAATTAAGTCTCAACAAGTGACAGCCTCACAACAGGTATTTTTCAGGGTTCAAGAAGCCAGGAGAAAGGAAAAAAAGGTACATCTTTATTTAAACATATAAAATAAGGCAACTGCCATGCATCCAGCTGTCAGAACTGTCACTGCTGGCTCAAGCATGAGAACCCTATGTGGAGACTAACAAATATAGAGACTAAAGATCTTTTGGTATTGCTTGATGTTCCTTTTCTTTGCCTGAGCAGATCATTCTTCCCTGTGCGTCTTTTACACACAATCTTACATACTGCTCTTCCTCCAGGTAACTGAGGCTGTCCAAACAAAGCTTCCCAGATTCTGAAACTAAGCAGAACAATGAAATTACCACTACGTAATCTGGGCGACTCCAGTTAATCAGTTCGAGAGGCCACTCCCCTTCCAGACTGAGCAAACAGTCTAGCACATCAAAGGACACTTACTCAAACTTCCACATCACCTCCTTTTAGTACAAACAATTCTCTACCTGGAGGTATCCAAGCAAGTTTTCTGGACCTTGAACAGAGACCAGAGGAAGATTAAGAAACAACAACAAAAGGTTATATTGAACTGAGTCAGTGACGAGACTTCAGCTGGACTCAGCAGAGGAGACGAACAAAAACCACTAAAAAAGAAAACTAAACTATGTATCTGTAAGTAAATGTCACACCAATAAGACAGCATTAGTATATAAGAAGCCTTGGAAAGTAACAATTGGAAAGTATTAATGTCAGTCAATAGCATTAAACCAGACACGAGTAATTAGGAAACACAACCTGAGGGACATGTCGTCTCCAAATTTATTTTTAATAGAATTATAAAAAGGTAAAATAACCGTGACTAATACCAGGCAAGCAACACTGATATCGTCAACAAAAGCAGAATTTCTCTAGGATCCTCCTGCAAGCTACATTTTAAAGGCAGAGTAAGGACAGATTTTACTACAAAATTTCTGTAAAAAACAGTGAAAGAATCAAACAGGATGTACAGAGTACTGTTTCCAAATATGTATTTGTGCTGGGCAGACACATTTGCTCTCTTTTGTTTCTCAGGCAGAAGAAATAAGTGAAATTTTATATTTATCTTCAAAATAATTTCTTCCAAACTGTAAACACTATCATTCCTCTGCTGTTAGAGCCTAATGCTTACACAGACTCATCCTGGCAAGGACAGTGAGTCAAACACTTGCACAGCAAACTACTTTCCATTCTGGGTGTTAATCGTGTTGCAAAGGCTGATACTCCTATTACTGTCAATGATCTGGATAAAGCTTCCAAACTCTAAGATTTGTCTCATCAACAGAAAATGTTTTATGAACAGATAAATTTAAATTGCTGCTTCTACACAGACTCAAATTCCCTACAGAATCTTACTTCACCATCATTTTATATTATGGTCTAATAAAGATCTGTACTGAAAGTAAGTTTTTCACTTGGAGAAGTACTGAAGCAGTTTTGCTGGAAAACTCAGGGGAGAAAAAAAGCACCCTGTTATTATAATGTCACCAGATGACACAGCTCTCAAAATAGTCCAGCTGAGCTCGAATCACAGAATAGTTTGGGTTGGAGGGGGCCCTCAAAGGTCATCCAGTCCAATATCCCTGCAGTAAACAGAGACATCTTCAACCAGACCAGGCTGCTCAGAGCCTTCTCCAACCTGACTGTGCGTTTCCAGGGATGAAGCATCTATCACCTCCTGCGCAAACTACTCCAGTGTTTCCCCACTCTTAGCACAAAAAATTTCTTCCTTTTATCTAGTCTGAATCTACTTTCTTTTAGTTTAAAACTATCACCCGTTGTCCTATCACAACAGGCTCAAGGACAATTTGGACCCCTATCCCTTTAGACGAGAGAGATGGCCAAGCTCCTCTAATTCCTTCCTCCTACCCTCACTATATTCCTTCAGTAACTTTGTTCCCATAATGCTTTTTTCTTTCTGGAATTTATGTACTGGGATGGAGAGACACAGAGAAAATCCATGCTAAAGTGGCACTAACATTCAAGTTTAAGAGCAACAGATGTTACCTTAATAATTTATTTTATTTTAATCTGTTTGGTTCTTTATTTCTTAGCCTCCTTTGGAACACCCTTGTTGGTTTTTTTCCCCCCTGTATTCAGCCCTTAATATACAAAGTCCAGTTGATGTCATTTGTCATCTCAGAGTAAAAGATCATGTTTTGACTGATGTAACAAAAGGCCTATTTCTTAAAAAATTTAGAACATGCCACTCTTACACCAAACTACTGTTTCTCTGTTAAGTACTTGAACTGATCTTGAATTACACAGTTCAACAGCCTTGGAAAACAGTATCCTTTTGCCAAAATATTCTTTAAAATAATATTACATGCATTCTAAGGGAAGCTTGTATTTGTGTTACCACCCAGGTATGCTGCCTTTCAACATTCCAAAGCATGCTGAAGAGTAACCAGAAATCTTCCCACTGCAGTTTATTTCCTTTTAATAACTAGGATCCATAAGCCTGAAATTAAGCAGTCCAAGAAGTTTCTAGTTTTTCACTTGTAGTATTTGTAATTCAGATTTATAGCTTTTCTTTCTTTAAAATTAGTCTACATTACTATTTAATAGAAAGGAACCCAAGAAAACGCCTTCAAAAGGACAGCCATCTGCCTCCTTAGTAAAGAACAAAATAATCAAGTACTAGCATACTGAAATTTAAGTTGTGCATCTTGAATACAGCTTCAGCACAACACCTGGTAACCACATCTATCTTTGGAGTAAATAAAACAAGCTGTTGAGAGTGTTTTTATTATGAAAAACTAACTACACTTGCTCTTCAAGAAGGTTTCTTAACGAAAAAACACCAAATCTTTAAGATTCTGCTTATGCAATTATTTCACTCTTACATTCTGATGAAAGCTTAAGAATAAAAATCTGCCAGACTGTTACCATCCAGTGAGCCTTGATTTTTTATCCCCCTGGACTCTATCTTTTTAATACACTTCTATAACAAGACTTGAAACTTCTCATCAGCTGAATGGTAAACCAGAATGGCAGAGGCTTCTATTAGTAGACGCACTATTACCATTTACTGCAGTAAACTATAGGTTTGCTTCACAGAGAAACGAGATACACATACACAGTTAGGTAACTTTATGCTTGTGTGAATTATTTCTGTCTACTGAACTATACATGCTTCCTTCTGTTGAACTGTTGACATGCATCCTCCTTTCTGTCATTTCTGATTTTAATCACATGAAATAAACTGTTGGATTGCAGTCCAACCAATATGGCACCTAAACGCATATTGTATATTCATACAGCAAAATGAACTCCTATCTTTTTCTTCATGGTTCAGATCATATAGGTACTATCTCTAACAGTAATCCTCTAGGCATTACCACTTCTTGCATCAGAATGACTCACCAGAACAAGCCATACCCTTTTACTAAATTTACTAGAACTGAGCGCAAATCTGAGGTTCTATTTCCAGATCTTGTTACTTTAAAAATATTAAATTTAGAAATTTCACTTAAAAAATACTGCAGTCAGGTATCAGTTGACTGGATTAATCTCATGGACTCTTCATAAAAAATATTATTATTATTGTCATTTCAAACAATTGGAACCATCCCACTGCTCAAAGTTTATCGGGATATTTGTATCTTTTATTCCACACCACTGCTGACACTTACAACAACATTTCTCCGAGGTCCATCTATGAACCCAGTATGTCCCTAGCACAGGTTACAAGGAACACTTTTTGAAGAGATTTTTACCAGGGTATTTAAATTAGCTTTGGATATAATCTGGGAGGTTCCTAGCTCTTCAAAATGATTGTTACTGTCTCAACAGTTCAGATTCTTCTTCCACTAACTACGATGCGATGGTGACTACAGATTTTAAGACATCCACTTTTAGGTTTTTTAATTCAGTTGGAAATAGACTCCACCACAGAACTAAAATGACATCATAATACAGTAAGATAATAAATGTGTACAAAAATCCTTTCAGAAATTCTGAAAAATTGTTTTGAGAGCAGCCATGAGGAGAAGGCCTTGGCGGTGTGGGTGGATGAGAGGTCAACATGTCTGGTCAATGTGCACTTGCAACCCAGAAAGCCAACTGTACCCTGAGGTGCCTCCAAAGCAGTGTGGCCAGCAGGGCAAGGCAAGGGATTTTCCCCTTCTGCTCTGATAAAACCTCACCCGGAGTGCTGCGTCCAGCTCTGGGGTCCCTACCGCAAGAAAGACGTGGACCTATTGGAACAAGTCCAGTGGAGGGCCACCAAGATGACCAGAGGGCTGGAACACCTCTCCTGCAAGGAAAGGCTGAGAGAAGGCTCTGGGGAGGCCTCTTAGCACCTTCCAGTACCTAAAGGGAGCCTACAAGAGAGCTGGAGAAGGACTTTTAACAAGGGCATGTAGTGATAGGACATGAGGGAATGGCCTTATAGCTGAAGGAGGTTAGATTTAAATTAGACAGTCAGAAGAAATTCTTTACTCTAAGGGTGGTGAGGCACTGGAGCTGGTTGTCCAGAGAAGCTGTGGACCCCTACCCCGCCTCTGGCGGTGTCCAAGACCAGGCTGGATGGGGTCTTGAGCAATCTGGTCTAGTACAAGGTGTTCCTGCCCAGGGCAGATGGGTTGGAACTAGATGATCCTTAAGGTCCCTTCCAACCCAAACCATTCTATGATCCTACAGAATCAAGAGACCTTTGGATCTTCACAACTTAGCTATCTCTACTGTTGGAAGCAGGGTCCAAAATGAAGCTACTCATCACGAATAAAGATAAAATAGACACAAATTGTTATGTAGTTATGAAGTATTCCCCTTCTGAATTCATTAGCTTTATTAAGAAAAGTCGGAGAAACTTGATGATGGCAGCACATGTGGCAGGCATGAAGTGTCAGACAAACTGCAGTAGAAGCATAATCACTTTTGCTTTATACAAAAAATACAAAACATACTCAAGTTAATGAAAGTGAAGGTGGTTTCCGAGAATCAAGACCAAATTTGCTAAATTAAACAGTGCTTGCTAAAAAAAAAAAATTCAATTTCCAGAGAAATAACAACTAAAAATATATATTATCTTGGGATACTGTTACAGAAACCAAACAAACATAAAAGAAACTGAGCAAAATCGCAAACAAAAATCTTTGAAGGTAGCAAGCAACCAAGATAACATAAAAAAACTGCACAGATTATAATGATCTAAACACAAACCTAACCTCATTGTAATGTTCACTTTAACAGCTCAACCTGTACTTTGCTGTCCACATTATAATTTATATAAAAGCTACTTCAACTGTCTCTTCAGCAGATCAGTCTTCAATTCCATTAAAGCATATAAGCTGTTGAAATTATGTCCCATCACTGCGCAGTCTTAGGGAAAAGAAAAAAAGAATCAGCTATTTTCATTGTTAGTATCATACCAGTATTTAAACATTTACTAAAAAAGACTGCGAAGCAGTACATACAAATTTGTTCTTAATGGGGAAGTTACTCTGGAATCTACAATTTAAAACGTCGGAACAAAACAAGTTCTAAAGTTAAACATATATTGATGCTTCCACGATAAAGCAACTAGAGCACTGGAGAATTAAGTTTGAGCCACGAACTGCAATGGGCAATGAATGACAGACAGATGCAAACCAAAATGACAAGAGAGGAGAACGTGAACTAGAGAGAAGACTCACAAGGTATTGAAAAGCAGTGAGAGAAAGAACTAGAGTAAGCTGTATGCAACAAGTTCCCTCACCAATAAAGACGGAAAACGACAGAGATTTGACCTACGTTTCAAGACAGTAAACTGGGTATTAGGCTGCCTAATTACTAGATCAAAAGCCCACACACTCACATGATGCATAGCACCAGAGTTTTCCAGCTTTTCTGTACAAACTGGTTCAAAACACTGTAAGTATAACTGTTTCAAACCTACGCTGAACAGAGGATCAACTGTGCTACCACAGCCACCACAAAGCTGAAAAGCAGCATTGTTGCATGTTCTGATCAAGTCAACAGAAGTGTTATTATTTGCTTACACTTGATCTGGATCAAGTTTGCACCGATGGGTGATCCTGCAGAGAGAGTAATGAACAAATCCGCTATTGCTGGAGGTGCAGCTGCGAGCTGAGGTACAGGAGCCCACAGAGGGAGAGCTATACTGACAGCTTTCCAGAGTAAAACAGCAACCACAAAACCCTATGGCTCCCTAAGCAGCCTTATTCCACACATCAAAGAAACAAGAGTTTGCAAGAAGTCCATTTATGGGTTAACATCCTTATTTTGTATTTGGTTTTTAAAAAATCTTTTCCACCACTGAGTAAAATTTTTCCTCTTTTTTATTTCTATCATTGACTTAATTACTCTCCCACTGAAGACATTAAAACTCTCATTGACTTCCATGAGAACTATTAGACCAACATAACACACCTCAGACAAAAAGCCTTGCTTTAAATTTCATTTGTGAATGGAAGTTTCCAAAAGTTTACATCAGCTCACGAAATTTTATAGTAAAATATGAATTTTTCTGTTTTCCAGACCTTCACTTTCCCATTTCTCAAGTGTTTTCAAGAAAAAAAAAAAGTTCAAGAACGACTTTTAAGTTTAAGAACCAAGACCATCTTGAAACTAAGCCTCTGTCTAGCACAGAACAAGAATTGTTCAGTCAAGATACCATTCTCCTCTTTATTCAGCAACATGGTTTTTGCTTTTTATTTAACTTTGCAAAATTAGTCAGATCTCTATGAAGTGTCTAGCCTCAAGGGGTTGTTCCTTCAGAAATCACTCCTAAGAAGGACACAAAAGACTAAATGACAGAGTTTGGGCTAGTTTGTAGTTGTGAAGTCTTCTTATAAAAATAGTGCAAGTAAGAATAAAAGTAATAATATATCTTCAACCTATTGAAAAATATGCTAATGATTTGCCACATCTAATTCGTGAACCCTTAAGTGCCTACGTAGGGTTTCTCCAGCGTTTCAAAGATCTCTGGTTTCCCTTACTGTGCACAGGAAGCCTTCAGTTAATGCAGTATTACTATCTTCTAAAAATCACTTGAACATTTAGTCAAAGGAATGATGACTACTAATACCACAGAAATTGGTCTAATTCTTCAGAGACACAAATACATTATGCAAGCTCCATTTTGGTACTCTCTTCATTTATTCCATCCTCAAAAATGGTGGAAAGCCCAAAAATGTGATGAAACAAGAAGTCAGGCCATGAGAAACTGAAGTAGAGAATAAAGTCTAAAAAGATTTATCAAATCAACTGAATTTTGTTTTATTCAGAAATAAGGTAATATTTGAAACAGTTCTCTAAAAGAATTGTAACTCATCCCCTGCAGGTAAACCAACAACAGTTTCTTTCCTTTTCAGAAACAGCAAAAGACAGATGCTGTGATTTCTGAGGACGCCAGCACAAAAACAAATGCCAACTCTTACACAGAGTAAGAAACAGAGCAGTATGCAAAACTCTTACACTGCCTAGGTAAAATTTTCAATGTGTACTGCAAATAAATTTACTGGTTTTGGTAAATCAGATACATTTTAAAGCAAAGGCAAAGCACTTGAAAGTTATTCAGTTTTAATATCATGTATCCTTTCGCTCTTAAATTGCTTGCTGTAAAAAATTAGTTCTTCTAGTCTGTTTTTAAAACTAGACTTCCTTGCCTGTAAAATTAAAGTACTCCTTTAAACTATGAAGTAGATCACTAGCCAGCCATTACTCTGCCATCTGTGTCCAGTCCTTTACCTTAGATGACCAACTTAAATTTCATGCAGTTGAAACTATTCAAAGTAAAAATACCAAAGTGTGTTATTATTTCTAATTGGCTTGTATGCTGCAAAACAGTTTCTTAAATTTGAAATAACAAAAAAAGAAAAGTTGAGAGAAATATGTGACTCAGCCAATTTGACAGGAACATTCGATATTTTACATCATTTCAGCTGTCATAATGCGTATTTTTATCTGATTTTGAAGCAACTACAACTAAAATTTCTGATACAATAAGCTACTAACCCGCAATGAATTTTTGTTTGAATCCATGAAGTATGACATACATATGAATACACTTAACAGTTGTACAAGAGCACATTGCTGAAGCATACATATTAGTAACGGAATTTATTTCTTGGAAGCAAGAAAGATTCTTCTTGCCTATGAAAAGAAATACACTACAGCTAAAGGCTGTATGGCATCACTGATGATTTTTCTGTTCATTTTCTCAATGCTTCACATTTTATAAAACTATTTCAACTTTAACAAAGGAGCGACAAGACTACTTGGAAATAAATGCATTATTACTCAAGGTACAGTTACTCAAAACACGTGCAGTATTTGATCAGAATATATAAGAGCAAGTATGGCTAAACAATAGATGGAAAAAATATATAGCCGTATAGAATAAAATATATAAAGCTGTATTAACCAACTTCTGGATCCCTGGAAGTGGACAGTCTCACCATTTCGCCACAAATGGATAAATTTAACAAGAAAAATGTTAATATGAAAAAAATTGTAAACTTCACTGTACTTGCATTCCCACTGTTGAAAAGTATGCCATCAAAAACAATACTTCTGGAAAGAAAATAATGTAAACAATGTATCTATAAACTAATCTTCAAAGAAGGATTTGCTCTGGATAAATGTGTGCAGCAATCCTCAGTTCTCTGTAGGGATCATTTAAGTCATTCAGTAGACAAATTGGGATTCAATGCTAGGACGAAAGTTTTCAAGGAATTGCAACATGAAACATGTTCAGAACAGTTACGGATCAAAATCAAACAAAGAACAGTATAAAATGGTTAGTAAGTCAATACTACAAAAACATACCCATTTTTCCTGACAATCTTCAGGACTGCTTACCTAGCTACAAATTCAGCTACTAGCCTGACATCCAAGCATAAAATATGAATGTTCTTTTAGAATCCATTTTTTGCATCTTTTCACGCATTACCAAACCTATTGTTATTTTACCTTTCTTAATAGCATCAACAAATACTAAAGCCACATTTAGGATTACTGAATGGGCCATTCTATGATTCTATGAATCTTAGAATGGTTTGAGTTGGAAGAGACCTTAAAAATTATCTAGTTCCAACCTCCCTGAAAGGCAGGGACACCTTTCACTAGACCAGGTTGCTCAAAGCCCCATCCAGCCTGGCCTTGAACACTTCCAGGAATGGGGCATTCACAGCTGCTCTGGGCAACCTGTTCCAGTGCCTCACCATCCTCTCAGTAAAGAGTTTCATCTCATTTTCCCACCTAAACCTTCTCTCAGTTTTAATCCACTCCCCCTTGTCCTGTCACTACATGCCCTTGGAAACAGTCTCTCTCCACCTTTCTTGTCTCCCTTCAGGTACTGGAAAGCTGCAATCAGCTTGTCTCAGAGCCTTTTTCTTTTCCACACTGAACAATTCCAATTGTCTCAGCCTCTCCTCGTCGGAGAGGTGCTCCATCCCTTTGATCACCCCTGTGTCCCTCCTCTGGACTCGCTCCAACAGGTCCATGTCCTTCCTGTGCTGGATGCAGCACTGCAAGGGGAGTCTCACCAGAGCAGAGCAGAGGGACAGAATCCCCTCCCCTCACCCTGCTGGCCACGCTGCTTTGGATGCAGCCCAGGACACAGCTGAAGTTCACATCTCGCTATTCTAACAACGGAAAAAAGTAAATGGATTTTACAGTTACTCCTAGTCTGATCCAGATTCCCTTATGATGGACACCACTCAGAAAAGCATTTTCAGATTCTTGAGTATGCCTTAGAGGTAGCAAAATTTTTTTGTGTGTTTATCTTTTTCTCTCCTTTTTTCCTTCTTTTAATAAAAACATCAAAAAAGGAAATTGTGAAAGCTCTTGAAAATTGCGTGCAAGTTGAATCTGCCTGTGAAGTAAAAACTACGATAAAAAACCCCAGTGAATAACCCTCCAACCTTTCAAGTAAAATGAGAAAGAACATTGACAATGGATTTAGTCTCTCAGCCCTTCATCTCTACAGAAAAAATCTCATGCTTAAGACAGTGTTGTTTTTTACAGACGAACTGCATGTGTTTACAAGACCATATGAGTGCCTTTACAAAATCCACACCACTAAGCCAGCACCATTTAAAAATACTCTCCTTATGTAAGAGTACTTTAATATGCATTTCTGCTCTTTAGCGTACTCTTCCTTGTGTGTCAAAGCTTATTTCTGATTGCACTAGATAGGCAAGGGATTAAGTTCTCCTGAACTGCTGAAGGTAACCTTTCTGGATGTAAGGAAATAGATGTAGTCAAATAAGCAAAGCTACAACGAAGATTTGAAATAAAAAGAACAAAATGGTAATCTGTGAGAGGCTTCTAATAAAAGCAACAGAAATGAACTACTCTAATGCTGAAATCTTGAGAAATATTTTTAGTATTTTTTTTCCACTTTTAGCTTTTGTTTTTAAAATTCCCACTTTCATGCTAGCCTACTTTGTTTAAATGTCAGCCATAAATTTTTATTAGAAATAAAAATAACTGAAATTGCACAATTACAAATGAAAAATTGCCAAAAAATTGGAAGAATTTCACAGATCTATTTTTAGTGTTGAGAGATGCTGAGCGAATTACGTAGGAAATCCTACCCTTTTCAGGATACATAGGAAATATGTAAGAAATCATATCATTTTTCTGAAGTTCCCAAACTTGAGTCAAGTAAGTTATTGTAAAGAAGAGATGAAGAAATTAACAGGGATCCTAACAAAGATATACACAATCAAATTATTTTGAAAAATAAAGATCACATTTGATTTAGTTTTTCTGGTGATAATCTGTAACTTGGAAATCTAACAAATTGTAACTTAGTAAATTTGAAATATTGAATCAATTTATCAACCATCAAAACAGTCAGCCCAAGTGACGATTCCCAAGAATGAGTAATTATCACATAGACTAGAAAATCAATAGAAATGTATAAATATTTCACCTTAACCTTAAAAATATTAGGAGTTTTCCAAATCAAAATAGAGACAAAAAAAATTACAAAAAAAGAGTGTTTTTTCTTCCCTCTCTATTTTGGTAAGTACTATTTGTCTGTTCCATATAAACCTAGATTAAATCTTGCCATTAGTCTGACAACATGAAAGTCAACTAAAGCTAAAGTTCATTATGCTTGTGGACACTGGTCTAGAGAAAAACAAAATAACCAAGCTAACACATAAATGAAGAAGAAAAAATGCAAAAGTGGCTTCCTGAAAACCAATTACCTGGCTTTCCAGATGCGAGGGGGGTGGGGAGGGAAGCTTGGTTTACAGGCAGGAAGTTATAAGCAATTTTCTGTTCAGTAGAATAAAGTGTCAGCAATGCCACACTACCTATTTTCTAACATAACTCTTACCAATGATTCAAATGGAGACCATGACCACTTAAACTCATAACCACTTCAGCTCATATACTTCCCTGATAAGGATGTTTTAAGCTGTCTACTCCCACTAAAAAAAAACAACCCTATTAGCATAACAACACTGGAGAGAAAGGAGTATCAGGATTGTCAAATATTACTTCCCATGTAACATTTTCATATTGCTTATTTCAGGACTGACAGTGGAATACTTTCATTTTAGATGTGAAAACTCGTAATATGATAGCAGGTGATGACAATCCAACAAAATACATAGTTTTCAAACAAGCTCTTGCTTTGCACAGCTTCAGCAAACATCTCAACTTCAGCATGACATGGACTATTTTTATTCTGTGTATTTAGACTGTATTTTCAAATTGTATAACAAATTGTTGGGGTGAGGGGAAAATACACATTCACTGACCACTTGCTGTCACAGAACATGAACCAGTTTAATTGTTGAAAAAAACCCATTAATTCCAGTCTCCAAATGTTGAAGTTAAACTGAACATTGAAAACTGAAAGGTTTTTAACCTGCACAAAATAAAAAACTTCAAGTCATGGAGGGAGATGACTGGTAAGACTTCATAGAAAGTTTTATAATATTTTTTGCAACCACTTCCAACAAAAGGCTTCTGCCAGTAGCAATGTGCATACCAATTACTCCATAGCCAGCTCAGGTATCACTGCTGCAGTGACTGCAGTACACACAGAAGATAATAAAAAAGAGAAGGAATCCACCACAAACTATACCCCCTCATGCTTTTGTTTAAATTGTTGCCACCTATCCTGCCCTCACAATTATGCTGAGGCACAAACAGAATTACAAGCTTTCACAGTTTAGGATTTTACTGAGTTTTTAAAGAGCCTTAGCCTCTTGCAATGAGGCAACCACCCAGGTGCTTCAGAACTGCAGGTAGCTTTCCATTCTGCCTTAATCAAGTATGTAACATCAATACATGCAAGTATCCTCTGCCCAGCAACATTAGTGTTGCCTGGCCCCCTAAAGATACCACTATCAAGAACAGAGTAATTTTCTCACCAAAAGAACGAACTGCTGTCTTACAGAATCAGTGACTAATCTGGCCTATTTCTTCTCACATTTATTTTGATTTTAGCTTCTGTCACTCTCTAATTTTCTCTTTTTTGCCTGGGTGTAGGAGGAAATCCTACCCTCTGCTGACAGAAGAGATGGTAGGATTTAGCCATTACTCATGAACTAACAAGACAAGCTCCTCATTATAAAGTAAGAGTTTAAGAGAATCTCACTAAGGAGAAATACACTTTGCTTTAGTGGCAGCAGGGATGAAAATACATTTTGGACTCACCACAAGCTGTAACTACATTGTCAACGATGCCTCTGCCATCACACATCTCACATGCTGGAAATCTGGATAAGAAAGCACAAATGCTGTACGTGTATTCAGAGCATGTTTCCTAGACTCATACCAATTAGTTCCTTCCCTTCTGTTTCCTATCACTTGAATTAAAACATTGGGAAAGATCCAAATAATGACATTTTGACAGCATAAAAGCAAAGACAGTCAAACATTACCAAAGCAAATCCGAAACAAACCAAGCATAGAGGGACCTCTTTTCCCAACACCTAATTCCCCATTATATGCTTCCATGAACTCTAATCAGGTCCTTAGAACGAAGACAATATGATTCCCACATGCAACATAAATTCTGTAGTTACAGATCAACTACCTTCCCAAGAATTAATCTGTACCTGTAACAAGCTTGAAGAACTTCATTAATGAAGTATGAGAGACTAAGAAAAAAAAATACTGAACCTGCAAACGTAACTATAGGCAGCCTGCAGATCTCAGATGCATGTAGACAACAGCACTCACGCAGATAGATTTATAGTGCACCTGAAAAAGCAATGCCTGAAGAGCAACTTCCCCCTTCAACAAGGAACAATTAACATAGTCACACAGTTAACTTCTGAGGTAAAGTAACTAAACATACAACTACCTGATAACCTGCTAGAAAAAGCTCTAAACTTTGAATTTTAAAATCATTAAAATTAGCTACTTGTCTCGAATTAAACATCAGAGAAAAAAAAATAGCAGAGTTCACATGCTGAATGTCAGTGACACACACATGTCAGGATGACCTGGGAATAAGACTGACTGCTCTAGATGAGCTGCCCTTTTTCCCACATCCATCTTACACATTCCTGATCACTCTAACAAGACTTCAAAATAAAAACCTAAGTAATTCTATTAAAGAATTTCCCCTTTACAGGGGTAATACAATTACCATTGATTTGTTTTTGAAATACATATTTATCATTAAGTTTGCATTGTAAACATTCAAATCTGATTTACAAAGCAAAGAAAGGTTAGGACCAACTCTTTTAAAGTCTATTCTTGCTACACATACTCTCTGCATGCTGTGGAAATCTATTACAATGGAGTTACATAAACCAGGTATCCTGCTTCATTCCACACTAGATTAGCTCTTGCTTACTATTGAAACATGACAGAGTTATAAACAAGTACAGAAATCAAGCAGAAAATACTTTCAGTTGATTAGAAATTCCAATATAAAGAAAATTAACCTTATAAAGGCTCATGAATATCCCAGCAAGATGATGTAAAATACCAAAATGCAGTAGTAAACTTTCATTTGGTGAATGATGTTGAGATAAAAATCCCCAATCCAAAGATTAATAAACTAAGCTACATACATGTGGCATCTCGATGCAGTTAGTATATGCAGACTAAGTAAATTTTGTAAGCCAAATGTGAGGATTTATAAACATTCGAAATATCTTGTATCAACTCTGTGAAATTAACATTTTATTTTCTTCACAGGAATACAGAGCAAATTGAACATCAAAAAAATAAGGGGTGGCAAAGAATCGAAACAGATACTTCCTGTCATACTTACTAGCAAGACACCTAAAGCTAAATTTTCTATTCTCAGGTGTAACAAACAAGTCCAGTTGTAAATACCACGCTGAACCCCTTGTACTCAAAACACTGAGTCTTCAAAATAAAAGCAAGAATAGGAATCAGTCTGCTACTATCAAAACAGCATTACTCTATCTACAGCTCAACAAACTTCTGAAGCTTAATTTCTTGTGCAGTTCATGTTTTGCAAACCACCAGTAAAAATTCTCACTGAATGTATTTCCTTAAGACAGCACAATAAGCCCAAAACCCACTTGTTTTGATATGACTTAAAGGATTGACATAATTTGTTTCACAATTTATTATGATAATTGAGAAATGGTTCAAAACAGTTTAATTATGTATTATACTAGCTGACATTTATTAAAACAAGATGAGGTTATGCATGAGGTGTAAGGGTAGAATAAATGTTTCTTATTAATTAGGCTTGTAATGAACAGGTTTCATGGGATCAGTTCATTTATGACCAGAGTCAAAGTATCCTCTATGAGAATTACCTAATTTAATCACCAAGTCAGCTAAAAGACCTAAGGATCTCCCTTTGTTCTGCAGTACACTACATGCACTTCGCAGAGCATCTCGGAGGACAAACTGGAAAATGTGCCATTTTTCGGAATGTACAGGTCTGATGACAGCAGTCTGACACATTAATGCTTAGGTCAATGAGCATATACAGGAAAGAGCTTCGCAGCAAATAACTCATGTGACAAAATAAGATGACTAAACATGAACTCTTCTAAATGCCATTACAGTAAGCTCCCACTCAGAGAGAAAATCACAGCGTATTTACCACCCTGTGTGCTATCCCCCTATCATTGGAGTCCTCTGAGATCTGCAGGGCAGGAAAGGTGTCCTGGAGCATCAGGTGATGGAAAAGGCCATCTTTCTATTCCACCCTTATGACCATCACATTGATGGAAAACACAGTGTAGGGACAAGGCTAAAGCAAGTTATTTCCAACCTCATGCAGAGTGCAGCAGGGGAAAAAAAGAATTTACTCAAGTTGGTTCGGCTTCAGAACAGTCTTCTACTAACAAACAAACACACGCACACCCCTATCCAGATTTCATAAAGACATTTACCAGCATCACTAGAGCAGGCTTAGAATCAGTTTTTATGCTGTATCTGTCGAACAGCCAGGGATAATATCAGGCACAAATCCTCAGTTCAAGAACCCTTTTTATAGTACCACAGCAATGTTTTTGTTTGTGCCTCACACTACAGCTTTATGAACTAAACCCAGAAGTCAGAGTAACACAGATTTGCTACCTTTCCTATGGAGAGGTGGAGTTAACTAAGAAAGTATTTAATCACAATGGGATCCCATCCATATTGGTACATAACCTAGTCAGTAAAGACATTTGGAGGTGATAGCAAATACATACTTCAAAGCTTTTCTACTCTTAAACTACAACTTCTTTTTATCCTTAAAACAAGCATAGCTCAAATAGATGAATATCCTGCAAATGAATGTTCATTCTCCTGTAGCTCACACTATTCTCAATCTAGCCTCTTTCCTAGAGATCTCTTAACATTGGTATCAACATTAACTTTTAATTGTGTGTATGTCAGCTAGGAAGACGAAATTAACAAGTTAAGTGAGAATACAGGCAGGAACAAGAACTCAAGAATTTACCTGATATCACTTGTTGAAAGAAAAGCATTAAAGCAACAATTTAAGATGCTTTTCTGAGCTTTGAAGTAGCAAGCTAGTTTTACCATTAAAGAATGCACCCATAGAGGCACCAGAAAGGAAGCCATGGTGGCCACATCCCCCTCCATGGCACAGCCAGGCTATGAAGACCCTGGTCTCCACCACGTCCTGACCCAGTCAGTCTCATACCCTCCAGGACAGGAATGTCACTCCCACATACCTGTATTCCTAAAGAGGCACGACCTCTTGTGAAAAAGACTCAAATTTCAGTTTTAATTCAGATTATTTATGTTTATCTGATTGTATAAATAAAAAAACCTAGAAGACATTGCTATTTTCTTAAACAATCCTAAATTAAGGTGCATCATTTTGTTTATCAGTACATCACATGCTACAGATCAGGTTAATTTCAGCATTGTACACCATTTCATATGAAGAAAGTTCACTTCCCCCTTTAAAATTAACAATTAAGTTTTAATAACTACCAAAAGCTGCTTAAAAGCAACTTTCTCTTTAACTCAACTAGATGATTAATACTGCTGTTTTGAGACTGGATATATAAATTTGAGACATCAATTTCTTTCAGAAAAGAACAGTACTTTTAATTTATTTAGTACTTGTATTAAACTTCTACTTTAGCATGACAAAGACTTTAATATTCTTTATCTGCACAGCGGGTAATTTCAAAAAGTGGTCCATGCAGCTGAGAATGTAAACATGGAGACATTGCTGATGACAGCATCTAGGTCTTAAGAGAATTCATTTACCCTCTCAAGTGCTGCTAGACAATTCTGTGTAATGAGCAGTGAAAATACTGAATGAAGTATTTATGATTTACATAATATAAATCATATTCTGATATGCCAGACATGCATTTGTAACAAGCCCAACACGCATTAACTAATCATGAAGTGTACAACAAAAGTAACTGCAGAAACTGGTTACAGAACATGCTCTTGCATGTGTGAAGAACATGTGGTTGCCTTTCTTTACATCTCATTTGCTATATACAAATTTCACCCAGGCAAAAAATTGCAATTTTAAACCTCCTCCTCTCAATATACATGAAAGTCTCACTAAGGAAAGACCTGAAACTTTCACTGCACCTTTCAAGTAATAACACTCTCAAATACATCATAAGTAGGATTTTCAGTAGTCCAAAATCTAAAAATAGGTCACATTTATTAGAGTTACTTTTAGACTCCTTAAGCAAAACATTCAAAGACCTACTAATGCTTACTTTAATGCTAAATACCTTCAGTTTTTTACAAGGTCAGAATTTCTATCCATCTGCCTTTCTCTTTTCTATTAATTTAATTAAAGTTTAATCTACGACATATTTCCTCCTTTTACTTGTTTGAATTTAAGAGTTAGATAGCACACCATTTTAAAAACAAAATTCAACATAAAACTCCCCTTCAATGTAATAGATAGACTGTCCCTAAGTAGCGTTTTGAAATGACACAGAACTAAATAATTCTACAGGGCAATCTTGTGCTGTTTTCACACAGAGCTTTCTCTGATCAGAAGCTACAAGTTTCCATCTTTATTACAACAGTACAAATCCTTACAGCTAAACTCACGGAACTACTTAAGTAAATAAATTTCTGCACAACACACGTAGCAAAACCCAGAAAAGAGTAAGGAAAACCTGGGCTGAGATAAAGATTCTATAATTCACTTTGCCTCTCAGTGATTTTGGATGCTTGAAGTAACACCAAAAACATCAGATCTGATATGTGATCAACATGGCAGATAAAAAACATTCAGAGGGCTCTCCAAAATTCTAAAACTAAAAATCTAAATTTCACATTCAAATATTAGTCATTTCCACTAGCAGCCAAATTCTAAAAAAAACAAGGACAAAAAATCAGCTAAGTTGCAAAAGTTTAGTTATATAAAAATCTCCAATTATTATATAGCATGCCCCTACTGATGAAACATAGCACTTCCTAAAACACAGACAGACAAAAATAGGTAGCAAAACTGTTAAGGAAAAAATCTGCTTTTTGCCTTTCATCATTTTAAACCTTGTAAATGGAATTCCCAATATCTATCTTACATATACTTAAAGCTTCAAGGCACTGAAAAAAGAGAACCGGTACAAGGCATTTCATAACCTAATCTTGAGCCCAGCATTCCATTCGTGGGAAGAGATGCAGAAGTGAACAGTGTTCTACTAAAGGGCAGTCAATGAAAAATTGTGTCAGAACCCTGGATAAGATTCAACCAGTACACTGTAAGACAATGCGTTAGCACACATGAAACATTTCTTCGCCTCAATTCAATCTCTTCTGTCATAAAACTTTTGATGCTGCAGAGCATGGATTTGACATCAATCAAGACCATTCAGTCATCACCTCTAGCTTCTCCACAACATTGTATTATTCAATCACAGTGTTTCATGATCGGAATCTAAAAAAAAAGAGGAGAAAAAAGAATACCTGGATACATCCCTATGGCCTACTGGAGTTCAAAACATTTAATTATTCTTAGAACAGATAATCAGCATGTATCATGAATAATACTGTACACGTGATCTCTCAAAGAAAACTTGCATTACAAGGATCTAAGAGCAGATGTACTTATGTTGTGTTTCACTAGATAAACATAAATGTCTGACTTTTTAGATCAAAAGACTGTCGATATTTGCACAGATAGCAGAGCCCTAAGACAACCCCTAGGTCATCTTCTGGCATAAAATCAAAAAAACCCCAAACCAAACCAGCAAACAAAAAAACCCCACAAATAAACAAACACCAAAAGCTAAACAAAACCTAAAAAAAACAAGAAACAACACCCCACCAGATTCCCAGTATTTCACACAAACACACTCCAGTAATATCTGATTCTGGATGAGTGCATAGAATACCATGCCCCTACCTGAAAAGCTCTCTTTTGGTCCTGCTTATGCACTCCTTCCCCCATTTCTGACACCTTCTGTCCCCCCTGCTACCCAACAAAACCACTGCTAAATCTAAGGTTTGGTTCAAAAATACAACAGAGCTACTCATCCAAAGAGGGGAAAGGGACATTATTAAAAATAAAGATGTATCTCTATGCTGTAAAACAGTGCAGCTTTTCTGTATTTCCCAGAATTACAGAAAGCTTCCCAGACTTTCTGATAAAGAGCCATGAGAAGTCAATCCAACTGGAATAATATTACTACCTAGCAGAAAAAGCAAGGCTTGTGCACACTGTGGAAGGAGCTTTGACAGGAGTTAAACAAAATGAAAAGACCATAATAAATGTCTCCCACTTCTGCACGAAACAGAACACATTATTCTTCCAAAGCCTCTTATGATCACAGAGAGACAAACATTTATAAACTAGAACATAGCACAACACAGCAAAATACCACAAAAAACTTTGCAAGAATATTAACATACATAATTTTCTTTATCCTTTTTAAACCTTTGCATACAAGAGAAAAAAAATCTATTATGTCACGAGGATCCTCTAACAGTTAAATATATTACCTTTGGGGTGTGGCTCTTCTCATGAAAGTGACTATACAGAAAAGGAATTTTCTCTGTCAACAATTTTGCTTCCTGTGCTTTATCAGACGTTTGAGGCTTTTTTCCTCCTTCACTGACAAAGACCTTTGTGAGGTTTTTTTTAACAGCCTACTACTGGAAGCCCTACATATCAAATGTAGTCAAGAGAAAACATTCCCTATATAAGACAGTTAACGGGGCTGTTTTCCAAGTCTGTGTTTCAGATCTGGCTGGAAGCAGTGAGGTTACATATCATGTTAGTTCTGTGTGACATATGACTGGAAGAGGCCCCGTGCAATTAACTACACTGAGACATAAAGCATTAACGTAGATTAAATAATCCAGGTTAGATTCATTTACATTGGTATAAACAGACTGAGAGTAAGATAACATCAAGCTAAAGAAAAAGGAAAAGTTAGGCCATTCTGTTAGTATAAAAGTGGCTTAGCAGTATTTTATAGATACACTACCTTTGTTTCTCCTTCACTTTTTTCTTAGAAATATTTACTAAAATCTCTGCCACTAGGTTTTCAGACACTGTCAGGGTACTATTTCTATTAACAAGTCTCTGCAGACACCTCCACTAAGGCTGATTTTCAAAACATCCTCAGCACCTACACCCTTAAGATCAGTATCTTAAAGAAGCCTCAGGTTAAACAACCAAAAATTGACATAATCCATCCCTACATACTTGTTTAGCTGGTGATGCACTACTTTTCAAGAGAAGTGGCCAATGCCACTACACAAAACCTGTTGCAATTATATTTTAAAATATATTTAACAAGTTATCCAAACTAGCATAGAACTTGGCAAATAATGTCAACCAATCCGAGGAAATAATTCTCAATATACAAGTAGAAGGAAGATTCCACATCCTATCTTCCAAGTAAAAACAAAAAACAAACAACAAATTCTGAACTAAGATACAATTCCAGTTACCAAAAGCAGATATAACAATCCAATCATGTAAAGATGTAAATTTACCATTAACTTAATGCAGTACAATATCATTAAAAAGTCAAGAACGAACATCAACTGCAGGTGTAAGATATGCTCAAATCTTCACTTGTCTTATTTTATCACAGAGCACATATATTCAAAGAAAAAGATTCTCCTACTACAAAAAACCAGATCATTTTTATTTGTCCTTCCAATCCTAGCTTCTGAAATTGCCAGAAGACATAACATAAACACAATTCATTCAGGAACCTATTTCAATATTAAAATATACTATCACTACTACTCACATGACTAGAATTTTAATTCATGCTAAGCACTTGCAAGCAGGAGTGATGAATAAAGAAAAATCTGCATGTTTTATTGCTTACATATTAAAAGATCTAAACGCATAAATGGGGGAGGTGGAAGGGGGTGGGAATTGACACACTTCATCTTTAGGCACCTGAAGCACTTAAGAAAAAGTTTCATACCAGTGCTGGAGACACTACAGTTTCCCACCACCAGTAAGAAAATACTTGGCATCATCCCCCAGCCAGTCTCTCTCCTCCTTCTTCACCATCAACTTTGTAATGCAGACAGGTGTGGAAACCTCTTCAGTTTACTGATGCAACAGAAATTAGTCTGAAATAAGCACTTAATTCAACTCAAACTGTAACGCTGTAATACAAAAACAATAGTTCTTATGGGCTCCCTCCAAGGTAAACGTGGAAAGAAAGGCAGCTCTGTATTAAGATCCTTGGATTACCCTCTGAACCTATTTCTCTCTACTGATTACAGAGATATGCATTAAAAAAAGGCACAATGCAAACCAGTCAATCTGGCATAATTCATATTTTAGATGCGAATAACTTATTTATTGAAAAAAAACTCAGGTTTTATCTACCCACTGCTAGAAACAGATGTTTTAGAAGAATATAGGTATTTTGTTAAGACGCAGCTACAGGTGAAAATGATGACTAGCTATCCATTCATGCCCAAATTAACTTTTAACAGTGACAAACAACTAATGACTTAAATCCTCCAACTAATGTCTACCTCTTTCACTACCAGAAATACTCCCAATTACCAGGAAGCCAAAACTCCTATTATGTAAGACCACCAAGAACAATTAAAAAAAAAAAAGAAAAGAAAAAAAAGAAGAAAATGCCCCTTTTAAAGGAAGCAGGTTCAGGACACTTAATTAACAGCACTGAACACATTATATTTTATACACAAACCATACTCAAACACATTTTAAAATACAGTGACTACGCTTACTACAAAGCATATCAAATCCATATCTTCAGAACTCATAAACTACTTCGTATTGCTTCTAAAATACTAAAATTGCATAATTCAAGAAGAAAGGCATATAACTACTGAACAAACTGATTACTATACACCATTATGTTGTTTCTCCTGTGCAGCCCAGAAGGAAAAAAAAAAGACTATGCTTAAAAACCAAAGGCCACCTTCTGACTAAATACATTTTAAAGCTATTTTTCGGCCTATGGATCAAAAATTTTTGGTTTCGAGAATTATACTGAGATGTATCAGAAACAAGCCTCCAAAAACATTTAGGTTAACTGTATTCCCTGATAAACAACCCAGAATTACGAGCAGCAGGTTTAAAAATACTGTGATTTGTGCAAATGGGAACACTGTTAAGCTGTTTATCTTGTTTAATCCTGAAGGTAAATAGCATAAGCTTCAAAATATTTTGCTTCTTTGCCATAACCTACTGAATCACATTTACAAAGGTAATGAAACATCATGGAAAACCTTACAATTTTGGAATTGCCTCTGAAATTCCTTTACCTGAGTATTGTACAGGACATCGTTCTCAAGAAAAAGAAATTACACTCAAGAAATTGAGTGTAAATGTCAGGGATTTAAATCCAAACTGTGCCTTCAGCCATGCCAATGATCTCATCTCTCCAGAGGTGATCAATTCTTCAGAAACAAAACAAGGATCCCGCACCACTCCACTACTAGGCCCCTTTAAAATATGAACACTACAGTTATTAAGTCATTTTTTTATTGTTGCATCTTCCAAATATTTTCAAACTCCTACTGTAGCTTATTTTCAGCTTATTTAGTTCAGTTTTTAAATATTATTTGCCAGGAAAAAAAAGTATTTTTAGTTTCCTTAGATGTCTGTCCTCCAACACTGATTTCCAGACCAAAAATCCTATTTCATTTCATAAGTCTCACCTCAAACATGTACCCATATTAAAAATTAAGAATATATTTTATAAGATATAGCAGTAATTTTTTCCACACTGTCCCTTCTTAGCCAGTACCCAAGTAAGTTTTTGAGCTGCTGTTTTACACATAATTTTAAGAAGATTTTAATATAGCGTATATGATTGATGTATTTAGCAGCTGAGCACCTCCTTTCCTCTCTGTACACAGGAAATTTCCCCTCCCATCTGGTCAGGATATTTAAAAAAATAAATAATTACAAACTGCTGTTTTTCCATTGATGCTGCAGAAAGTGACTGTTATTTACCTGTTAACACGAAAGTAAAGCTGAACCCAAACACACAATGTAACCTGCACCAGCTTCCTGACAAGAGTCACAAGACACCTGCTGGTACAAGGGCAGGAGTGTGGGGATGAGAGCAGCAGCCAGCAAAGGGGAAAATCACCGCGGCTTTGAGTGATAGCGCCAGAGTTATGCCAGGTTGAACTTCTGTGGAGCAACTAAGTTATTCACAGGCAGCAGCAGCTCAAGCTTAGTCTCTCATAGTCACGTAGGAAGTCTGTAGTTTCATATTTGGGTTTCAGAGCAGACATAAATAAGGTGAATTATGAAATAGTTTCACACTTTACAAGGAGACGCTTGAACCATTTAGTACGATATTTATGACACAGCTTTAAGACTGAATAGCGGCTAAGCAGGCAACAAGCCCCCTGAACGTATAGATACTCTACTGCCGTTTATGACAACCACATCCTGACAAAGAGAGAAAGGACAGAGGAAGCTGCACTGGCAATAAACTAACGACAGACTGAAAAAAATGCCTTTCCATTTTATATGTATATACAGACACATCTTTTTTGGCCTACACAGAATATTTATGAACTCTACATTGAGAAACTCAACTTCATTTCAAGATATACAGAAAACTGATGGAAATATAAAATGTAATCTATTATTTCATAACTGCTTTTCCTCCTCTTGTGTACCACTAATTATATTATTGATTACTATATTTTCAAAATAAAAGCTCTCCCTAAACTCCACATACTGAATGCAGATCAACACTTAGTATCTGTTCTGTATTATACACAAGAAACTATTCCAAATCTTTACAAAATAAATACCCAAACCAAAAGCTAATATTAATAGCTACATATTTTTGACTTAGTTACCAAATATAACTAGTTTATTTTAAAACTTAATACACTGTATTCAATCTTTTAAAGCCTGATATAAAATACTACATCACATAAATAAACAGGAAGCTGCCATTTTTCCAAGCATCCACCCTGCGCTAATGACCCATTCTTCAGTATCTTTTGTTTTCCCAATTTTCTTGAGCTACAGAAGTAATGAGCAATTTTCACTGACTTTCACTTCATTAGTGGCAATGCCCAACAGCTGACACTGAGCAGGTTTCCCAGGGCTCCTTCAGGAATGTACTTCGATGATGAGGAGCCCTCATCACACACGGTTACGTAACGGCAACTATTTATAGTTAACCACTTGATTCACGTTATCCACTGGGTTTTAAACCATTTCATATGTCGACACTTGATCTATCATTTTAGTTCCATAACCAAAATGCCACGTAAGAGCCAAGTAAAAAATTTCAGTGACGCGTGTCTGCAATATCAACAACATACCACACGAAGTATTTAATCTTATCAAGAGAACCAGACGTTAATTTCACAGGATTGGTCCTCTATAAATATATGCTGAGCAACAGTTGTTTTCTTCGCTTAATCTCCTGCTGTCAGTATCCATTACTATGCATATAACTAACTTCTAAAATCACTGAAAGAAATGTAGTTGTGCTGAAATTACATAATTTCTCAGTGTTCGGAGACATACTGAGATGTATGATTAGCATTTCCACTCCAGAAAGTGCCCAACTTGTACAATTCCTACCGCACAACTTCAGTGACAGCTGTTTAACAACTTCAGGTTCTCTTAGGAAATGCCTCAGAGAAGCACATATGACTATCAGCTGGTTTACTTATGACTATAACACTATTTCATGAACATCAACCTATTCTAAGAACATCAAATGATAACATTTTCTTTAGCTTTTCTAACTGGCTAATGGCTTTGTTAGAATTCGATTTCATTCTAAAATACACCTAATTGTAATAGTTGGTGACAGCATGGGCTTTCCTCATCACAGCCTTTGGCCTCTCTTATAAATCTTACTGATTGATCTCAATGTCAATTTCTTTACATTTTTGTAAACTGGCTTCTTAACATCTTTTGTAAACTAACCTATAGACCATTGTAACTTTTTAATCCAAACATCTTTCTCTCAATTACAGGACAACGGTATTACTGATGACTAATATTCTTTGATAATTCTCAGTAACCCATATTTTGCAAAGGTATTTCTTTCCGTGAACACCAATTAACTGTAAACCTCACAAAATGTTAACTTTAATGACTGCTGTATAAAGACACCTTGCACATACCTGAACAACATCCAAACAAAGATACTTCCAGATCAGAAAGATAAGAACAGGATGTCAGAAATACTTGGGAAAAGACATTTCTGAAAGACTATACAGGTTCTGACAGTTGACTATGATATTACTGTCTCAGTACAGCTACATGCCTGCAAAATGCTCTAATCCACCAAGCAAAAAAGAGAACGTCATGATTCTGACAACTTTAACACAAACTGAAAGCATCCAAGCATCCTTAGTGAAGCTGACAAAATGCAGATGTTAAAAATCACAGATCATCGGGCAACTCCACCAAACCTTTGAAAACAGCAGTCAGAGAAAGGAGTACAATTACGAAGTATATGTAACAATTAAACGAAATATGATTAGAGGGCACAGAGTAACATTGACTTACGCAAAATACCTAAGCAGTTCAACCTAAAATCAAAGATAGGCAAGAACTGTAGCTAGGAGTGCAACTGAAAGACACGTCATTTCTTTGTTTTGGTATAATAACACAGCCCTGATCATCATAAAATATGCAAAACTAGTTGTTCCAGAGAAGATAAAAAATGAAAGCAAAAAGGTCATAATCAAAACATAAGATAAAACTGTCCTTCAGCTCACAGCATTTTCAAGGTATTACTGAAATAAGCAAGCAGAAAATTGTCCTGAAATTCAGAGAAGCCTTTGAGTGTTTAGTTAAAAATGTTATAAAGTTGGTACTTTTCAGTCTTCTTAAAATCATTTTGCCTAATTCTGTCTTACCACCTGAAAAATTAAAAAGCAATTCGACAGCCATTTCTTCTGGTGCTGCACTGACAGTGCTGCTCTATCACATTTCTTTTTTCTCCAACATTCGTGCTTATGCACAGCACCCCTGATAAACTGATGTTTCCTAATGAATAACACTTCTGATCCTTTAAAAGCAAGCGCGACACCACAAAAGCCCAAATATGCCAGTAAAGCACTGCTACAACAATTTCCAGCATCAATGTGTCTATGGTATTTTATAATACAGCCAGTTCTAGGATATAATGATTTCCAAGGACGTGGCTAAAGCCTTACTATCCAAGGACTGATGTATCACAAGCTGGTCCAATGCAAATTATCTGATTTATGCACCCATTATAGTAATTGTTTTCCATATAATGGGATCACAGAACTAAAGAACTTTTTTTTTAATTTCCCAATGTTCTTCTGCTCCAAGTTGACAAATCAACTCAAGTACCTGTCTTGTTTATTCCTTGTGACTATCAGTGGTTTAAACTACTGTTTGTAAATGTTCTAATTAGCCAGTTCTACTAAACGCTGGAGTTGACATCACTGCTAAAAGAAGCTCAGGAAACCAACAACTCTGGAAGAATTGCCAATCCATCAAGATAGTTAAGAAAGAGTATGTATGAATTTGTATTCAATACAGAATTATAAAAAGTCATTTGTCCAAACAAGCATTAACTTTTATTCTTCAGATAAAAATTGTCAAAAGTGCATCATGACTCTTCACAAAATACACAGGAAAAAAATGCCATCCCACAGCATTAGTGTGTATTTCTGGAGAAAGCCCTGTTTCATGGGGAAAAATGTTACCAGGGCCCAAAAGGAATAAATAACAGGATAGAAAATATTTGTAGTTTTAAAAACCCCTAGGCCTAGACTTACTTTTAAAAAGCAAAATATTGTCTAGTGATCAAAATATGTAAATATAAAATGCTTTTATCTCTATCATCCAAGTTGCTACATCAGTATGTGAAAAGGCACAAAAAACCCCCCAACCACTTACTCGCTTCTTACACTCAGAAGGAAAAAGCCATTGCTATGAATTATGTGCACTGCAAAATAAGGCAGTGACTGCTAACAATAGACTGGTGTAGTTTTTTCTTTAGACATGAACCATGACTGTTGAGTAAACATTTGGCATTTTAACAGCCTTTTTACATGCTAAAGTTGTAGTGCATTATATAAAATTCTGAACTGCCACTGATTACAGTGGTGTCCAGCTGCCTCAACAGCTATACAAGGCTTGCTGCAGAAATAGAGTAAGCATTAGAAAGCATCAGCTAACAAGTTAAGATACCCATAACTTAAGAACTGTAAGCAACATTTAGTGAGTTTATGCTAGAAAAGCTTTATCATTATGGAGCTTCAGTTTTAGACATGATCTTGTCCATTTTCACATCATACCACATAATGCATTCAATAAATACACAACTACTATATACAACCTTTTAAAATACAGGTCATTAGCTTTCTTGGACAAAAAACAGAAGCTGATTAGTACATGGAATATCAACAGCTTCCATTAAACATGTAAAGAGGGTCAAGAGCAAACTCACGGAAAGATTTTAATGTAGACTGTTCACTGAATCAGACACCAGCAAAGCCTTTCCCAACTGCACTTTTTAGGCACAATTACTCAAATATACTGCTGGACAGAAATTTATTAAGATGAGCAAAACATTATTTTCTTTTTTCCTAGCAGCAGGCAGTCATTTAAGAAATTAGAAGATTTTGTATGTTACTAGGCCATTCAAAAAATTCTGCATAGTTTTACTCTAAGAGCTCCACATCATAACAGTAACACATGCAGACTTAGCATCTTAACATTCCTGTCATAAGCTATTCCATATTTACACACTGCAGTGTCAGGCAGAAATTGAAGCCAGAGCCATTCAGGGGAAATACACAGCCGTGATCTGTTTCTCAATCTAAATTATATTTGCAATTATAAATTAAGTATTTCACTACACACTAGT
The DNA here is from genome assembly GCA_013397775.1 of Eulacestoma nigropectus. NCBI lineage: Eukaryota > Metazoa > Chordata > Aves > Passeriformes > Eulacestoma > Eulacestoma nigropectus. Next base: position 1,532,732 of record VZTE01004593.1, read on the forward strand.
GGCATTTTACATATTAAAAAGATCAATTAATGCACTACATTCTTAGCCAAGCTTAAAATAAATGACTCCCCATATTTAAACTATAATTTGCTTCAGACAACATGGGCTTTAATTTGCAAACTCTTCAGTACGGATGTAGGCAGAACTCACCTCATGATTTGTGTAGAGCTCCATCCTGGGTAAACAGAGGGCTACACAGCACAATATGCAAATACAAGGTATGAACCTCATTGCGTTATCCTTCCTAAAGACTTTTCTAACTCAGACTCATTATTGTCAAAGCAGTATTTAAATAATGCCAGCAAAAGATGCTTTCATCTTTCCAATTTAAGTGGCCCTTTTAATGCCAAGCTAACATTATAATGGCTTATCTATGCTGGAGAAGTAAATTCAGTTTGTTCTTTCAAGCACGAACAATTTTTAAGGAAAATTTTCACCATGTATTCTAACATGTGATTTTATGTTTTCATATCTGTTACTTCTACATTAACTATTCAAAATAAGTCTCTCTCATGTCACTTACTGAAGTGCAGATGTAAATAACAGGAGCTGTGCGCGAATACAGAGAATTCTTGTAACAAAGCAATATGGCAATTTCTTTAACATCTTAAGCACATAAAATACCAGATCACCTACGTCCTTTTTTCCACAATTCTAGTAAGAAAAACAAATCTGAATTTGGTACTAAGTCTAATTTCATAAATGTTTTCCTCTGCCCCGCGTCTTCCCAGTATTTAACCTTTGGTGATATAGTTTCCAGTTCAATTAATAAAATTTAAAAAGGGGGGGGAGAGAGAAGTAATGGAAGAACGCCAAACCAGGCTTGCTCTCATACCTATACCGTGATACCTACAAGAATGCTGCTACTGATCTTCTGTTAAACTACAAAAGAACAGAAATTATTCACCAAAATTAAAAAAGGAAACGGATGCTTTTTAAATTACTGAGTTTGGATCATGATATAAGTCAGCCCCGTTTTGCTCATAACACCCATAACACTGTTAACAACCATTAGCAAAGTGCCAAAGACAGCAATGAGTTTAAAACAACTACCAGCTACCAAAATTGTTGCAGGAGAGACAAAGGGCATCAAGGTCAGCACTCTTCTAACGCAACAGCTAATCCACTGCTATGAACATGGTGTTGGCACTGGTGGGGGTAATAGATTTGCAAGAAATATAAGATACACATGATCCCACCTGGTTTCCCCCGTCCTTTCAAGAGAACCATTTTGCCCTCACTGGTCTCAAGCCATTACATATCTGAGCAAGGAAGGGGAGGGAGGAGTTCACAGAAGTTCGGGGTCAGACAATGTTCACGTATCCTGTCACCTTCAAACTCAAAGCTCCGAGCAGAAAAATTCTTATGCCAGGCACTGAAACCTACATATTTTGGGTGTGCGTGTGGGGGGAGACCTGCAATAGGAGCGAATGTGTCATACGTGCGGAGGCTGCGAGGAGAAGAGCTGTCAGGAGAACGCTGCCTCGCTTGAAGAGGAGGAGGCGGTGGGGAAAGGACGGTGACGAACGCAGGATCACCAAAAAATCCGGCAGTGCTCAGGGGCTGCATCCCCGGCTCACCCCTCCGGCCCGGCTTCGCTCGGCTCCGCTCGCAGAGGGCTCAGCCTCCCGGAGCTGCCCCCCAGCCCCCGCGGAGCCGCTCCCAGCCGCCACCGGGCAGCGGAAATCCCCCGCAGCCCGGCCCGACCCTGCCCGGGGGCGCCGAGCGGCGCTCGCCGCGCCCGGGGCTCCCCGGGCAGCCCCCGGCCCTCTCGCGGGGCGCTCCCCCACGACCACCATCACTTTCCCCCTCCTCCGCGGTTGCGCTGTCACCTCACCCCCCGCAGGCCGAGAGCCAACACCCCGCCGCGAGCCGGACCCGCACCCCGGGGCCGGGAGACAATGAACAGCCACAACTCACCAGCAGCGCCGGAGCTTCGCGGGTCCGGGGGCGGTTCCTTTGCCCCTTCTCCTTCCCCTTCTCCTCCGCCTAGGAGCGGTATCCGGCCGCCGGGAGCCGAACCCCCCCTCCCGTCGCCGCCCGAGAGC
>VZTE01004593.1:1535057-1654175 GCA_013397775.1 Eulacestoma nigropectus
GCCCCGGCTGAGCCGGCGGCTGCGCGGGGAACGGGGGGGGTCAGGGCGGAGCGCAGGGAATGCCCCGGGCGGCGGCGCGGGGAGGGGGGGCTGCCGCAGCGCTTTTCTGGGCCACCCTCCCCGCTGCGGGGGAGCCCGGCCGCGCCGAGCCGAGCGGGGCGCTGCTGCCGTTCGCTGCTCCTCAGCGGCCCTGCGCGGCCGCCTCCTCCCGCGGGAGGAAGTGGGTATCCTCGGCAGAGGCTCCCGGGAAGTCGCCTCGAGGCCCTGCGTGCTGCTGGCCGTCCGAGGGGTCTCCCCGAGCGGTTTCGTGTAAGGGAGGGTGGAAAAGGGGCGTTTGCTCGCTTCATTTTTTCCGGTTCCTTGGCAGCGTTTCCTCTTGGGTTTGCAGGGCGATTTAGCTCATCTCTGAGGCATCTCCCTGCTCCCCCTTCCTACGGCTGACACATCAGTAACCGAAGTTAAGCGAAGCCGGGTGTCTCTTTAGATCAATTTCTAACTCATGTTTTCCGTATTTATTCGTGTGGTATTTTCTTTCCTTTGTCTCTTGCATTCACGGTCCCCGTACCATCCCCCTTGTCCTCCTCCTGGTCGCTCTGACAGCGCCAATCACGCTGCCTTCCTGTGCTTAGAATCTTTTTCCCCTCAAAGTGATCTAGTCTGTGTTTCCTCACTTCTCAGCCTTTTCCAGCCCTAAATTTCTTAGGCTTTGTGTGCTACTGAACAAGACCTATAAGGTGAAAGGTAGTCTTGAGAGCCAACTGCTCTGTACTGTCTTTTTTCACATTTCCATCACACAAAGAGTAAGATCTATCAGGAAGGCCAAATCCGGAGTGATTTTTGTGACATGGGTTTGAACTTAAAGTACCGGGGCATAGGTACACTTGGGCCAGAATTTGGAAAATTATTTGGGTTTTTTTCCTTTTGTACATCTGCTGATCCTTGCTGCTTACCTTCTCTCTTGCTTTGTCTGCTCAAATTTGATGTCATGGGGCCTTTTCCCATCTTCATGCAGACGAGGGTTACGGGTCTTTGCTTTGCCACACTTGTGGATGCTGAGTGAGGCCAAAACTCCTTCATTGTGCAGGCAGGTCTGCACTATGCGGCGTCTAGGTGGAGACTAGAGTATATTTTAATTTGCAGAAGCAAGCCCCTGATCTTGAGGAACTCCATGTGCAGCTTATTCGAGCCAGGCCTTCTTCACAGTAGGGCCGAGTGGGAGCTGGCTTTGCAGGAGTGGTGCCAGCTGAAAATTCCCCTCCTTCCAGCTCTGTTGACCCTTCCAACAGCACAAGCAAACCAGAACACAGACAAGTATGTTTCCCAGTAAACAGAAGTCATTTGCTCTTGCCTAAAAAAGGAGCACAAGCATGAAACCACTTCTTAAATGCACAGAAATTCACTTTGCTCATGGTGATATAGACTTCTAGTGAAATCGGTTTGCCATAAAAGTAAGTAAAATATGACTCAGAAACAAACTTTCTGTTTATACAGACATAACATGATTACCAAAGTATTTTTGCATCTTTTCAAGATGTAGGATAGCTACCTTACATTTGCAAAACTTGTGGGATGCTTAATAACACAGAGAAAGCAGACACTCAAGCTTTGAACTTTCTGGTAATGCAAAGATACCCCTTACAGATCTCCTTTAAAACTCAGGACCTACCAGTTCTTGCTAGACGTACTAGTTCTCCTGATCTTTGAATGCTAACTAGATGATGGATGTTTTGTTTATCTTATTCAATTTGAAGGCTATTTTGGGTGCGTAGTAACATTATAAATGATAGTGTGCAAGTTTATTATATGCATGATTTGTAAAACAAGTTTTTGAGACAGCAGAGCAACGAGTGCAGCACGTCCATTTATTGCAGCACATCAAAGTAAATGCTGTTTCACATGTGAAGTACAGAGAGAAGGTGGGTTGGAAGTTTATGAAGCTGTGTTTTTAAATATTAAAAATATTAGTAATATGTTTGTTTTACTTGATACATATTCGTGTCTGCCGTTGATAGTTCTGTTATTATAGGAAAAGCAATTATGGCAAATAAAAGAAGAAACTAAAAAAATGAGCAGATAGGTTGAGTCAAACAAGAAGTAAGGGGTCAACACTGATTGCAGTGTAATTAGACTATTTTAGGGTTTACCACTTTTAATGGGGAGAATAATGAGTTGTTAAGAGGGAAGAGTTTTTAACAGTATAACACTTGATATCCTTTTTGCCTTTGTAACTGCCACTACCTCATGACCTCAGATGAAGATTTTCACATCTGGGCAAAAGACAGTGCAAAAGGAAGACAGAGTGACAGACATAAGTTTGAAATGTAGGCACTACTTTTGATTAATTTATCCCATGGGTCCAGTTTTATAACTATAGCTATTGATTTGTTTTATTATTTAGTAGATTATGTAGCAATCAATCATATTTCCATCTAGCTAACCATGATTATTAATATTTTAAACTAGTTTTAAGATGGATTGGCTGGTGAGTGCAATAGGTCTTCTCTCTTAGCCAGCGAGAATGGAATACACCCAGGTTACATGGAATGAATTATTGCCACTGGACAATCTGATGAAATCTACATCAACCATTAGAATATAAATCCAGCAGTGGGAATACAGTGCTGTCAGGGAACTGAGATTTCCTGCTTTGAAAATGAACATGTTGGCTCTACCTCTACATTTCTTCAACAAAAGTATGTAGTTATTCTGTGACAGTAAAAGCATAGGAGTTACATCAGTGGAGTTCACATAACGGTAGATGGAAACCCTACAGAAACATACGCATTTTTAACACAATGTATGTGGAAAGCAGTTACATTCCTGCAAAGAGCCAAGCTCAGGATCCTGTGTCACTGCATCAGGAGTCAGTGAGCTTGCAATCAGCAGTGTGGGAAAGCATTGTGCTAAACTACAAGGGATGTGTTAGTTTGCAGGGGAAAGACTGAAAGCCTTGGCAGGTTATTAAAAGAGGAAACGATTTCCAAATACAATATTCGGTTTTGAAATGCAATTGTTTTTTTCTATTGGATGCCAAAATTTTCTGAAGAATGCAGTATCCTCTAACTAATTGTATCTGTGCTCTGAGAAAAGAAACAGGGCTATTGTTCTCCTCACAGCACGAGCTATTTATATATTAGTCTGTGTAGCGCTCCTTTCTGTAATGATCGTCTTCCACCTATGCAAAACTCCAATCCATTTAAAATAATCAATTTAAGATAGTTGATTGCTTTCTTACACCAAGCTGATATTCATATAAAGTGTTTTCCAGGTTACTTGGATTTAGTACAAGGCCTCTAGGCTAAAAACAGTACAATTCTATTACCTCACTGGAAGACCAAACCCCTTCCTTTCTGATGAATGGAAGCAGGAAGTAGTACCACGAAGGAGGTCACCCTTGTAAGAAGCAAAAAGTTATATACTTCTGCTAACAAGTACTGTAGCTATTTCTACCATGATTTCAGTAACTGGTAGCCGGTCATTGTTTTAGTTGCACTTTGCTTTAGTTGTATATATTTCACATAGAAACAGGGAAAGTTACTATTTTTTCTTGTAAATGTTGCTTTTGATAAGCAAGAAAGAGTTCTCAAAGTGCAAATAGTGGGGTGTTCATTATCTACACCTGAGATTTTCGTTTGTGTAGCTATACAGGTGTTTGGAGACTGATTAACTGCTGCAGAAATTGCTAGAAGACTAAGCAGATTACCTGTGCTTAGTTCCTATCTCTATATTGTCAATTTTTAGCATATAAACATTTGTAATAGATGACATGACATATACGACATACCATTGTAACTATTTTCTTCCTTTATATTACTAAACCTTTTAGTTCTCGTATGTAACTTCACAATATCCTATCACAATGCTACTTAAATATTGTTTCTCATTTCCTTACACCTTATATCTCTAAATTTTGAAGAATATTTATCAGTCATGTAGATAATAATTTCAGTATCTTTACAATATCAGACTTGATGCTTTTATTTATATCTGGCATTTGTGGTATTTGAGCATACAAAGTGTCTACCAGTTGTGTACATTTTTTAGATCTGGAGCACTGTTTTAGTGGAAAATCTAGTTTCATTGCTTGTTTTTTCTTGACTATTTTTTTTCTCCAGATGGAGATTCCTCCAGCTAATGTAAATGAAGTCTTTCCATTGACTTCAGCAAGAGTCAGCTTAGTCCTTGTATAAGGAAGTTAATAGCATGGAGACAGACTCTTTGTACAGTTCTGCCTGGGTTTGCAAACAAACACTAGACACTCCTTTATTTCTCTACTACTGCTCTGAAAGACAGGACATCCTGCTTTTCAAAACAAAAGATATCAAGCCTACTTCAACTAGGGCAATTACCATACTCAGATAGGAAATGGTGAGGTATTTTCTGTAGACTGTCTAAAAATTAGGTTTGTGCATTAGATGATAGATCACTATAAAACTCTAGCCTAGTGAAAGAAAGATCTTTTTCTTCTTTTTTTAGTATTTTCTTTACATTTTGTGTTGGAGACTAAAACTGGTGAAAAGAATTTGAGCAAAACAATGAAGATCTGCAGGTAACGAAAACTGGTCACTTGTAAATGCGCACCTCTGCTGCTTGTCCCTTTCAGGTACCATTCAGGGATACACTTCTGCCTTTATGAAACAGAAATCTGAAATGGCAGGGGAAGAGGCTCCTATTCTTCTCTGTTTCTTTCATGCAGGTTCAGTGTCTCAGGCAGAATAGCAAGCATCCTTTTCTCTTCTTCATGGCAAGTAAATTGCTTCATAGAAATTTGCAGTCATTATTCACTGAATTGATTAGAAATGCCATCACTGAGTCTCAGAACATTTGTATCATTGCCAATTCGAACTACTCACTGGATTTGAAATTAAAGCACAAAATACACAGAGACTCTTGCAGTTGCAACACTATAGGTGTCAAACATCCTGTTTTTTTCCTTATTGTAATGGTTGCTCTCTCCGGAGTTTTTCAGGACTTAAATGAAATTGCTTTCAGTCATGACAGCTAGTTACTTTCCTGTAATCCTGTTACGTAAAACTTAAGTTTGTTCTAGCAAAGATGGTATCTCTTCCAGTAAAGATGAAACCAGATCATTCTCAAATTTCTCTTTTTAATGCTGGACAGGAAGGTGTAGAGAGACATGGGAATAGAAGAAGTGGGACCAGAGCTAAAATCCTATGTAGAGAATATGAAGAGTATGAGAAAAGGCACATGAAAATGGAACCAGTGTGCATATTGAATGCTGGAAATAAAATGAGACACAGGAAGTCTGGAGAGAGAATGAAGTGAGCTGAGGGAAACATAGGCTACCGCACAGAACTGAGTACTGCACACATTGTTCTCTATGCTACAGGTCAAGGGTATATGAAATATTGTTCATATGCAGAGACTTTCTTATATATTCTAGAGATCCCTGTGCATGCTCAGATCAACTACATTTTGGAGTTTTTTGTGCAGTGGCAGCTGGTTGACTGACTGCTTTGAAATTTATAATGGCAGCTTTTGACATGTCAGTAGGAGATAGCCTTTGCAAAACAAGCACTACAGATAGAGAAAGGGGCAGGAGGAGAGCTGAGATGCATGAAAGAGAATGCAAGAGAGAAGATACGGAAAACGAGTGCAGGAAATTAGGAAGCAAGTAGATGTAGGGCTTTATCTGTCAGTCTAGGCCAAAGGCTTCTACCGTCTTATAATCTTAACAACGCTAACTGTGCCGGGGAGATAGATAGAATTTAGATGTTACTTTTTAACTGCCCCAGCCAGTTGCCCTACCCTTCTGCAGAAAGTTGTTACACCCTGAGGGAGAGGAGACAGAACCATACCTATTTCCCTGTGTAGTGCGGCAATTAGCTTTAACCACCAGTGAGGACATAGAGGCAGGTGAGTCAGATGCATACAGTTTCTTCTGACACACCTCCTAGGGATGGTACCCTCTGGCACATGGGAGGGACAAAGTGCTGAGGTCTAATAATTTTTTTAATTGGCACAGCCAGATCAGTCAGACTTTTCTTAACTAATTTTTGCTGTCCTATGAATCCTCCTGCTTTAGGCAGCCATGTGTCTATTTATATGTTGGTGCTAGATTTGGAAGACTCCATCCAAGGGAGAGAGAAAAAAGGGTGGCATAAAACCAGAAGAATATAGATGGCAGCTTCTATCTGCTCATTGAAAGAAATGCTTCCTCTTAGGTGCCAGTGAGAAATTTTACATAGCTACATGTGCATTTAATGTTGAATAAGACAATTGATTAAACTGATACATAACCTATAGAATATTTCTGACACTGAAAATACCAAAGTGCATCTTCAAAAGAGATTAATAATTTCTACAGATGTAAAGATAAAAAAAAAGAAGAGGTCACTCATAAATTCCAATTGATTTAAGTGTGGAATTCCAGACCAATTTATTTTTGTGTAGCTGCTTGCTTTGCCTAATCGCTGATTGATCAACTAAACTATTCTCTAAGTCAAGCGCAGCATTTTTCAAGGTCTGTTTCAGCACAGTATACAATAATTAGAGCTATAAACAAAAAAGAAGCAGGAATGCCACAATCCCCCACATATCTATTAGTTGTCATCTGTAGAGTCTAGCTGTTACACAGAAGCATGTTAAAATTAAATTGTGAGCTTTATTTAACATACTTATTTGTTCTCTCCTTCTTTGCTTTACCATTCTACATTTCAAAGCTCTTTTGTTCACTTCACAACATGGCATATTCCTGGTCATGCAGATACTTATACTCCACAGTAAATTGCTGCACAATTATACTTACCTTTTAAAAACAAACAAAAATTCAGTTGGAGCTTTTGTAGCCACTATGTGCATGGCTTTACAGTTAGTTAAGTATTTTGTAGGGCAGATAGTAATTTATATCAGTTTATAGACCATACAAAATTTAGGATGAATGTCTGCTAGAAATAAAATTTAAAAAAAAAAAAAAAAAGGAGGTAACTATGTACTTGAAATTCTATATTGGTGTGATTTCATATCATTAGCCTTCTCATGCAATATTTTGTTTTGAAAAATTAATTTACCTTTTTTACAATTCATCAAAACAGTTTATTTTGCCCACCAATAAGCTTTCCATAGAAACAGTTGTATCTTAGTAACATAACAGGAATAGAGTTCAGGGAATACACTGCTTCTGTATATACTGCCCATAAAGAGACATTTGTAGTTGTTATAAGGGAAGGTGAGAGTTTTCTTTCTGCAATTGTAGCAAGAAGAGCACTGCAATGCAACATCTCAGTGCTTCCTAGGTTGATCTCCTTACGCATGAGATACAGGTGACTTCTGCCTCTTATTCCTTGCCCTTCATAGGACCATATCAGCACAGATGTCAGACAGCTGTTCCTTACAGCTGGGGGTTTATTTTTTGGTTTGTTTTAATTGGATGCTAGTTGATGAACTACGTGAACACTTCTTGCTTTTGGCCCTTTTCAGCTGGATTCAAAACTGTTTTTACTACTGCCCCTGTATTTTTTTTCCATCTCAGGTCTTTCTACATGGAAAAATCTTGAAAATTGTGTTGCCGGTATCACCTTATGTGGATCTGTAGCTGCTCTGTAGGGCACTACTTTTCTACACTCCAGGTGACCTTAGCTTTACCAGCTCTCTCATTGTTTTGCCTCTCTCCTTTCTGCTCTTCCATGCTTGCTGTAGGGCACCTGTTTGTCCTCTGGCACCTTTGTTCTCTCTGTCCCTCACCAAGCTGAAGTGATCCAAGGGAACGGTTACGATGACATTTGAGCTTCTCTGCAGCAATGTGTTGATATTTACACTGAGCTGATTATTAGCAAGTTGAGCATATGACTACATTGTAAAATCTACTTAGTTTAACCAGCGCTTCAGGCGAAAAGAAGCAGGAAGTAGAGTGATGCAGGGGCTGTGTGTCTCTCCATACATGATTGGTGGGGGCTGTGCCATTAATTTGTCTGGGTAGAAGGGGATGAAGCGTGCTTTTCAGCCAATTCTTACACTGCTTTGTAGTTGTTATTTCCTGCATATTGCCTGCATTGACTAGTATTCTTCTCTGCTTCAAAATAAACCAGGCCATTTAACACTAGGGTAGAGTGGAGTGTGTCCTAACCCCAGCCATCCACAAGAAGCTTTTAAGATGTCAAGCAACAGAACATCCCATCCCAGATTTTGATTAAGGAAAAGAGTAGTTATCAGCTTTGGTCTCAGACTAACTGAGGGAATGAAGGCAGAGGCAAGATATCTCTTGTCTCAGCACATAGTTATTAAAAGAACATGTCTGGAGGCAAAAAAGAGGCCCAGGAACCCAGAGAAACCAGACAGATTCAACAAGAATTTCTCTTACCCTCTGTGTGGGGAGAATGAGGCAGAGGGAGAGCATCTTGGTGAAACATGGTCTTAGAAATTTTGTATTTGTGTAGTTAATCTAAATTTGCAGCAGGAGCAAGCGAGCTATTTCAGAATAAGAAATGGGGACACTGGGAGGGGGCTTTTTTTTTTGTTTCAGGGAAATGTTAGGGTACTGCGAACTGCCAGTGATGTTTTAGGAGGCTGAGTTGTAAAAAAAAAGCAGCAGAGCTTTGGAAGTCATGGGGGCTTTGACACCCCTCTCTACCAAACTGTGTATGCCCACCTAATCCTAGAGAGACACTTTTCTCACTTCTCTTTGGCTATGGCATCTCCATGCTCATGTCTCAGGCAGCTGTCTGTCCTCACTCTGCAGCCTGCATCATTTCTGCAGCCACAGGTCACTTCCTGTACCTTCCATGTGGGTGGTAATTGGGGCAGGCCAGGGACCTTTTCCAACATGAGAATGGATATGGGAAAAGGAATAACACGGAGTGCTGACAGAAGAGCAGGAAGGCCTGCAGTGATACTGAAAGCTGGTCTATATGGAGCGAAGAGATTCAGCCTAAAGCAGCTGATCTGGTCTCCTAGGCCCTAGCAGAACCTGCAGGTTCCTCCCTCATCAGCTGTAGAAAAAGGCTGTGTCTACATTAGCAATTAGTTTCAAAGCAACAGTGTAGTTTGAAGGAAAATCTTGTCATTGTCTCCACTTACCATGTGGTGTTTCAGTTCTCAAAGTGGTTTTGGTGCATACAAACCAAATTTCTTCAGGAGGAAATGAAAACAGAAGCTCTGCTTCAATCTGCTCCACATGCACCCTAGTGCTAATGGGGACAAGAGGTTCCAAAATAGCGTGTGAGCTGCATCATCACAAGGTCCTCTAGCACATACCTAACACTTCTTCTCAGAAAGCTTTGAAACACATGTGTAGCGGAGGTGTTTGGCTCCAGTGACCAGGCTAAATATAATCCAGAATAAACCCCCAAAACACATATCATGGAAAAATGAGGTGCCTTAGTATTCTACCAATCCAGTCCTTAGGTGCTGAATTACTTTCTCCTGAAAATACTGCTTACTTTTCCTCTACCTTGAGCTGGCTTTGGGAAATGCCAAATCTAACCTAAACATGTACCTAGAATGTTTCTTGTATCTGATAAGGGGGATGCGCACACAGTTTAATTATATATGTTAGCTCTTTAATCACTAAAGACAGCTCTTTAATCACTATTAAAGAGCTAATGTTGCTCATCTTAACTTGAATGAAAGACATAAAGCAAAATCTGCCAGCAATCACAATAGTAGGTATGCTGGTACTATAGCCAAGGATACAGGGAGAGCTGTGGAATTGTACCCCAGGGTGGGCACACAGGCTAAAAACTGCACTCAGTAAGATGCCTACTCACCAAGAGAAAAAAAAGGCAGACATAGCTGGGTGAATAACTGTGACAATACCATTCTCTCCTGAATGGAAGCTACTATGTGCCTGCTATTAGGGTAAAAGAAACCAAAGTGTGTTTGAGTCAGAATGATGAAAAAATGCAAGAGTCTATATTTACCAATATAATTACAAAATTATATAAATTCTTAACTGTTGTATTGTCTTTTTTTTCCCACTTTCCCTATGATTTCCATTTATGTATGGGCTTCTTTATTTGCATAGCTCAGTGATGTAAGCATCTGCAAGCACCCAGTGCTCTGTGCTGTTATTGTCACTTACAGTCAAGATTTAGTTACAGCTGCTCCCAGGAACCATAATGTGGCCCTCATGCCTCACATATCCTACTGTGAATTGAAAACATGTTCTAACAAAATGTTATGAAACGACATGCAAGATCACAAAGACATTTTTTCCTATGGAAAATTTTAGTGTTCTTTAAGGGTCTGTAATTTGTACAGTTTAATCTTTTTTTCTTGCCATGTCAGATAAACCTAGACATTCTGCTCTCAGATGATAGCACGTTTGGAGATATGAGAGAAACAGGGAGCTGCTGGAACATATTGCAGAAGCCTAAAGCACTTAGCAACAGAGAAAGTGTGGGCTGCAGCGACAGAAGCCAGAATGTGGAAACAAGTGACATCGAGGCGGCTGTTTGGGAAAGAAGAGCTTTTACTTTGTTTATAATTTCAGTAATTCTAAAGAACTTGGCAGTGTGGGAGGTCACTGCAGTCTCTGACTCTGCACATATTCTTTTCTGTGTGACTGTTTTTCAAACGCCTATGATAATTATTACCAAGAGTTCTGGGTGTTCTAATTTCCTTTTGTATTTCCTGTTTCTCAAAAACCAGAGAAGTAAAATTAAGGTATTTGTTTTCCTTCAGTTTATCCTGTTAAGACATACTCATGTGGCAGGCGCTGTGAAGAGTTTAAATGATAGTGATAATGTCTTCTGGAGTGATACAATCATTTACCATGATGCTTTTTAGTGCTTTGCACTAGGACATCCTGATAGTGTGCACTAATGATGGATGATGGATGTCCAATAACTACTAAAGAGAAGATGCCTGAGGTGCTGAGCAGGATAAATTGAGTTGAGATAAAATAAAAATGTTTCTGACATCACAGTGGCTTTTACAAGGGCATTCAGAAGTCTGTTTCTACGTTCTGCAGGTCCTACTGAGGAAGAAATTATCTGGAGAACTTTACTCCACTTGCTCGGGACTGTTTTACTGAATGCATATGCACCTGCAAATGCAAAAATCTTCCTTCCTCTGAAAAGTTATTGGGCACATTAAATGCAGGGGCTGCACAGCTCTAGGGTTGAAAAAAAGGCCTTAGGCAATATAGGACACTTAAAGAATTTGGAAACTTTGCCATAATTGTTATATTTTGTATTTAATGAAGGTTGAACTAGCCATTAGCTTGTATTTTCTTTTTCCTCTCTATAAATGTCTCTTGTGGTTTGCATTATTCAGTAATCTAATTGTGTCTACTTTTGAGGTATTACCTCCTGAAAATAACAGTCAAAGCAAATAACAGAGATGTACTAAATTATTATAATAGAGGTGCTACAGAAATGCATAGAACAGAAAAAAACCCAAGTAATAAATTTATATATAGTGATGCCTGAGGAACTATTAGTACTGAAGTCTAATAAATTTATGTACTCACTGAATAGTACAGTATTGAATAGCTTCAGGCTACTGTTGATATTCTTTAACTCCACAGGTGACCTGTCACTGGCCTTTTAAAGGGAATTGGATTCAGCCTAACTACTGATCAAGTGTTTACTTCCAAAATAGTACAGTAATTTCAGTAATTAAAGTGCAGTAATCACCTCATATTAGATAGAAAAATTTGAAAAAAAAATAGAAAAGTAAAATAAAATTAAACAAAGAAATAACACAAAATGCAGTCACCAGGCCAAAGCTGGGTAACAAATGTATTACTGAGAAAGTTAATAAAGTACAAAGACATCCCTAATCTGTAAGAGAAGTGTAGCGTAGGTGTTATCAAATCATTCAGGCTCTGACAGAGTGAACCTGAAAAGCCATCCCATGACACTTACGAACAGCAACATCTTCAAGCCTTCCAAAACACACTGGGACCTCTTACAGCTCACTTACGGACAGAAGATCATTTTGGTCTGAACCTCCCTAGGTCCTCCTGCTTAGGAACAACGCTGAAAATATGTTCCACCATTTGTAGCCTCAGGGCAAAACACTTTTCCTTGAGGAAGTTTCCCACAGCTCCCTGTCTGCAAACTTCTCAGGGACTAAGCGCCAGACTGTCTCTCTACATTTTAATGTCTCGCTTCCATATTAATAGCTACAGAGTCCCAGGGAGGAAGTATCACCTGTTGAAGAAGTTTAAAGACCTGAAATTCCAGCACCATTGCTAAAATATATGCCTTGACCTACTCCCACTTAAATGTCTTTCCTTTCTTCTTGCTTTCTTCTTCTATTGCTCTCAGCTACTGCCTTTCTCTTACTCTAAGTAAGACCATTATCTCTTTATCTCAGATCTCTGTTGTACCCAGCGTACATAATTGCCACCATCAATCCTGAATTCTCTGACTCAGAAAATGTAAGTCAGAGGCTTGAGGGATCTCCACCTGCAGAGATCTGCCAGGGCCCCTCACCTTCCCATTCAGCACTCCCACTCTCTGCCTTCTATTCCAGTTACTGCTCCAAAGAAAAGCTTAGATAATGGAAACTGTAGGAGCAGTAAGGTTAGCCAGCACCCTCGCCTCTGCTAGAAGTCTTAATTTTTATTTTGAAACAGTGCAAAAGCTTTTCCAAAGACAAGAAAAAAAAGGAAAAAAAAAAAACCAAACCAACAAACCAAACAGCCCCCCTCCCAGCTCCTTCCTCCCCCCACAAAACACCAAAAAACCACCTCGAGAATTAAGGCTCTTTTCCCTAGAAATGAGCCTGGAACTCTCCTTTTAATGTCTGAAGTCAGCCAGCACCACTACCAGGCATGGAGCTGGAGCTAGATACCAGTCAGTGTTGCTGTTATCAAAGGTAAGTTTGCCCAACTTTAGATCTGAGAAATAGAGGCTAGGGACTAAAGTTGCCACAGCTAACTTTATCCTTTTCTCTGGCCAAAAACCCCTGACTACAACAAACATATATGAAAGTGAAAGTATCTCTTTCAGGAAGGATTCTGAAGAAGATATTATTTTTAATTTTTTATGTGTTTTCATCTTCTGTCCAGACTGTCTCTCACTATCCTGAGCAACCTCTGGAGATGTACTTGAGAGATGTACACCTACTTCCATCAGTGTTAAAGGCATGATTTTTTTTCTCTTAAGGGAAGACTCTCCTCCTGAGGACCCTACTGTTAAACATCGCGGGCACTTAGGATGCTGCAGGCCATTTTCCTTTCCTTTCCTCTCATGTCCCTTCAGTCCTTTGTTCTGTCTTTGCCTTCTAGCCCAGTGCTTTCTGTGAATACCTATATTCTGTCTGGGCTCCCTCCTCTTCTGCCCTGAAAAGAGAGTACCAGTCACATGCTCTTTTCCATCCTGTATAACTACAACAAAAGTTGTACTATCATCTACTATACTTCCTTCTCCCTGTATGCCAGATGCCACATCTTACAGCCCTTGAGCTTTCCAAGGCAAATCACAGTTTCTGCATCCCATTAACAATAGTCTCTCCCCTCTTGTCCTCTCCATGCCTGTACATTCTCAGATCCTTCACTCTGTGCACCTGTGGTACTGTGAATACTGGCCATTAAATGTGCACCCACACTACGCAAAGTAGCACCTGATTAGAAATATACAGCATGATCCCAGATACACTGACTTCAGAGACAGACTGTTCTGGTACATCCTTCTGCTGTAATTACATTGTTTTGGTATTTCCACACTGATCAGTGCTATGCCAAGTGGCTAAGCCTGATTAGAGCTGGCTCAGATGCTGCATCTGGTGTCCGATCAGAACTGGCAACAGAGTCATCTGACCTCTCACTGAAATGGGGATTTGGCATTATGGCATTAATCAACTCATTTCCTTTTCTTCTTATGCTTTCCTGAAAACACACCCATTTTCACTGTCCCTGAATGATCAGGCTCCTACAAACTATAGATCATATAAATGGTAAAAAGAGCTAGGTGGGTATTGCTGGGACAGCTGAACAAACAGGAGGAGCACTATTATAGTAGGATAAACATTACTCTCCGTGTAATGTGTCTTAGTATGTGTTTTAAATAAATTATTATGGGTTCTCTGGAGGAGTATTATGGGTTCTCTGCAGTATCTGCTGCATGACAAGGGCAGGCTCTCTATTCTCTCAGCCCCTGCAAATGATTGTAATGAAACAGTGGGAACAGAGCCATCACACTGAGTCCTACAGTCAGTGACTGATCTGCTGCCTACCAGCTGAGCTGCACAGACACAGTGGTCTCTGTCTGAGGGACAGCATTTACATGTAGATGGCCTATGGAGGGTAGCCTAGAAAAAATGGAGGCTCCTAGGAAAGTACATGATGCATTAAGTTTATCATTTTAAGAAAATAAACCAAAGATATAAAGAAAAGGATGTTGTTATTCCAGAGCTGGAGAACGCTTTTCATAGGAGAGCTTAATGAAGTGGTTCTTTTTTCTTTACTAAATCATGAGACAAACTAAAAACCAGGGGCATAGGCCCTATTAGTAAACTTTAACCTGGAAACTGATATGATACCATACACAATGCACTGGCATGTTTTGTTAGGTATTTGTAATCACTGCAGTTTTGTCCTCTATGTTAATAGTACTGAGGAGATATTAAAAATCTTCTCTTCAACTCTTGAAGACAGACAGAAGATGTAGTTCTGTGACAAGAAAAAATTTTTAACTTGTGGCTTAAAGTTTGTTAGCATTTCCCTCTCCTCTGTCTGCAAAGAAAAGTGGAGATACCAGTGGTGTCTTAGGCTGTCTTCAAGTATAGCTATTTTAAAAAAACAGCTCTCCAGAAATGGCATAATTGATTTTCATCTTGCTTCAAAATAATTTTTTTCTCAATTAGCAAAGTAGTCCATTCCTATATTAACAAGAAAAACAGTGTAATCAGAGCAGTTCGGTACTGTGAAACAACTAGTCACAGGGACCAGATATTCACATAATGCACATTTTGGGGGTTTTTACCTAATCTGTTCCTAGAGACTGAATCTCTGGTATCAGTTGGGAGATGTCAGATGTGCTCGTGGAGTGCACCTTTCAGCTTAGGTTCATTCAGAGAGAGTCCAGCCCATGCACTCAAGATCATTCTGTAACATACAAGTGCAGAACTGGGGATGCTACAAAGTGTACTCTTCATCACAACCAAACTGCTAATATAGATGCACCTCCAAATTATCATGGATTTATTTTATTCATGTTTGAAACATTCTGATTATGTTTCTGATGACAAAATTGTATCTAAGTTATTTTTTGTGCTAACCCAGATGATGTATAATGCTTTACGTCAGAGAAGTTCTGTCTGCCTTCTTTAAGGAACCATTCTGTCAGCCTTATAATGGAATTATACAGGTACAACATAACAAAATTTTCTTCTTCAAGCATAATTTATGAAGCAAGTCTATTGCTAACAATACAGAAGAAGGAATACAATCTAGCCCATTTACTCTACAAAGGTAAATACCATGGTTTTGTCTCTAAATGTAATAAATATGCCAGAGTATATGAAGTGGACTCACTGAGTAAAAAAATGGCCATTTTAATGTATCCATAGCTAACAGATGAAGAACCATATGTCCACCTAAAAGCATTTTAGTAACATTTTCAAAACTTGCTACCAAAGTTTCATCTACATTTGTGAGGCCAAGATCTAACCACTTTTTGTTATTGCATCAATTAAACACAGTAAAGTGCTAGTAGCAATTTCTGTTTTTCCTAAGGTGTCATCATGTAGAGAAAAGACAATTGTTCACTTTTGTTAATTTGAAATTCTGAGGGATAAAAGGGTAAAGACTACAATTTTATTTTTATTTAATCTTTTCACATGTATGTAGAATGCAAAACAATTACTTGTTCTTAAACATTAATTTTCTAAAATTCTAAAGTATTAAGATAAAAGTTCACAATTACATAATTACATATATCATTATTAGAAATAATACATATCAAAAGATCAGAATGGTTTATATTATTAGAAAAAATAAACTAGAAAATATAATTACATAGAATATTTTTTTAAAGTATTGAAAATTATGAAAAATCCAAATAACTATGTGAAAACAAAGGTATTTTTTTCTACTTCCTTGAATAAGCAATGCTAAATAACCAAAAAATAACTACTCTTCCACATTGTGTCATTTTCTACTGCTGACTTCCAGGCTGCTAAATCTCCTAGTCCAAGGTCAGGCTATTGTCCAAAACAATTTCTGTCAGCTGCTTGAAAAAACCTCAATCAGCAGATACTTTGACCTTGGAGTGAAATATTCTTGCAAGTAAGTGCAAAACTTGTAAGAATGGAAAAAGGAAGCAATGGTCACAAAAAGCTTCGAAATTCATACTGTAATGCAGTAAGAAAAGGCCTGAACAGAAATGCATTGATCTAAAAATATTGGAGGGCATCACCAGGTTATTTTGGGTGTCCTTTTGTTGCCAATAGTTAATTCCTAGAAGAGTCTATTTTGATCCTGTGAATACTCCCAGACCAAATGCACAACAGAGAAAGAGTTATGACAAGGATGCATTTGGCTACTCAGGAGTTATATATACAAACAATAGTGTAATTTCCCCAGGATCATTTCTATCTACAGCATTTGCAGCAGCTCAGAATTATAAACAGCAAATGTGCGTCAGGAGAATATGAATAAAAATGCACTGTCATAGTTGGCTTCAGGAGAATTTGGGAAGATCTTCAGAACGAATTTATTTCTTGGAATGGCTATACTTTCTCTCATTTAATGTTTGTCTTGGGAATATTTATGAAATGAAGAAAATGTATTTTAAACAAAACACACCATCACTTTTTTTTTCCAAAATCAAATCTAACTACTAGATGCCCACCTAGCAATCAGCTTAAGCTGAATGTAGCTAAAACAGAAATAATTTCCACACTCCATCTCTGCTACTTCACATTCCATGGCAAAAAACTACCTTGGCCATCTCTGCTCAATAAATTGGATGTTGTCTTTAGCTAAGGATTCTAGCTTTTTTACATACACATCTAAGTGTTCCACATTTTTAGTGTGTTTCTAAGATGCAGCTTCCATGCACATCACTAAAAGTCTTGTGCATAGTTTCACTTTTTCATGATTGGAAGGGATTTACAGGGCTTTTTTTGCAAGACATCTTTACTATTGCTCTAAACTAGCCTTAGGTGTAGCTTCTGCATCGGAAGAACCCCTACAGCTTCCTGAGATTTGAGACAAGATCTTTGAGTGAGACACAAACTTTCCTCCATGGGTCTGTCTAGGGAACTGAAAATCGTACATTCTCAGATGAAATATTTTCAGGTTCCTAGGAGTCTTTGCAAAATAACCTCATCATCAGTTGATGTCTACTTGAGTAGAATTTACTTGTAAACTGGAATATAGTATAAATTTAAAAAATTAGGAAAATAACATGAACTGTAGGTAAACTCTCTCTTTGAAGCAATATTTCCATTTTTGGGAAGTCTCTCATGGATTTTCATATTTCCAACTGCTACCTTTGGTACTTAAGTCCATAATGAAGATCTCAGAATCTGTCATGTTTCAATTTAAACCTCTTACAAACTCAAGCAGCTATATAAAACCCCTGCTGTATCTCCCTCCCCAGAGACTGCTTAACCCACTCAATGCAGAACGATACAACCTGAGTGGGTGAGTCAAATCTCACAGATTGTTCACACAAATATTACACACTCCTACACTTTCTTTGCAGTGGGGGGAAAAATCAGCTGAACAAGATCACTTCTCCCAGATTTCTCCCATTTTCTGCAAGTCAACTGAGAGTAATTTATATGCCTGAGAATATTTTCCTAATGATAAAAGGTCACCGAAAAAACTTTTTTGTGAGCATTCACACTCAGATTTTAAAAGAAAAAAAATTCCTTTTATATATTATAACCTTGAAAGCTCTCACTTTGTCTTTAGAGTTTGGCACTGGAACCTTTCATATGATACAACGAAAACACAGAGACAACTGTCACCCCAAGCTTGAACGCAGCTCCGTAAGAACTTGGCACTGGAACAGTTCTCAGTCATTGCAGTTCTTTCTTGTGTTGATCACTCTTTTTCCTTCTTCTTACAACACTGACAAACTAGATCAGAAAGGAAGCCAAGAACCATTTTCAACTAAAAACTTAGCATTTTCCTTCTCTTAGGATTCACTTGCATTAAAACTGTCCCAGATCTGCTTCCATTATATATTAAAAGACCATCAATTGCTTGTCAAAAGACACACATGACTCAGGTACTTTGTTAATTTATATTCCAGAGTTCAGAGACCATGCCATTTTCTGACAAATTTTGTACACTGCTCACTGACAGGAAGAGTACTGAAATATTTTACAAACAGGTGCCACTGTCTCAGTAAAGGACTTGAACTGCTACTTTGTTGGAAAAGCTGTATGGTGTCCTAAGTAAGCCATTCCCACCATCTTTTCACATTTCCCTACCTTTGCAATCAGTCATGTATCTTCCTACCTCAGGACATGTTTCTTCGTGGTGCAGCAAAAAAAATACAAATGCTGTCAAAACAGGACAGATTATCTCCCATCTCCTTACTAACTCTCCTGTGGGAAGGCACTAAGTAGCCCTCAGATAAGGGTAGGAATCCACAAATTTTGATTGAATGTAAAGGCAGATTTAAGTAAGGCATCTGAGCCTAAAGACACTATCAGTAAGCCACCAGCAGCTTTACCAAAAACAGCCCAGAAGCAAGGAGGTGAGAAGGAAATGCTGACTATAATCTCTTATAGCTGCCCATAAAGGTCCAGTATTCCCATATCTGTCTCATTACCTGTAGGTATAGATAAGTGCCACAGGAGGTGGTACCAAGAAGCTTGCAGGTCTGCTGCACCTCTCTGCTTCCTGTACAGTTAGTTATTTGGAAGGTACATCAATTCCACCATGTCTTTTGCCTCTTGTAAGCTCAGTACAAGTTGTTCCTTTTCCCCCTGCCATTGGACTACTTCTTTACATTTATAAAGTGCCAGTGCTCCTGGCTCCTGGCACTCAGCAACCTAGTTCACTTCTTCCAGCTGTTTGATGGCTTTTTATGGACCTTTATCAGGGAACTTAGAGCTATTACTTTGTATCATATATGATTCTCCTATAGCATGTGAATAGCAAATGCTGTACTGTCATATGAGACATTGTGTTTCCTTGACCTTGTTTTGCTTGACTAACTCACAAACTGTAATTCTTCGTAAGAATCAGTACACAGCTGCTATTGCTTCTTTCTCTAGCTTTTCTTCTATTTTTTGAATGCAATAATTCCCTCCTACCCAAACGAGAACACCTTACACAAAGTGGATTCCCACTGGCTGTAAGGACCAGGCAGGCATACTGCAACTAGAGTAAATGCAGATTCCAGTTTTGAATATGTAGTACATAAGTGTGTTAATCATTATTTTAAACTCTCGTGTCTTCATTAGCCTATCAGCCTGAGATACTAAGTGATGGCACAGAATCATTTCAGCTCAGACTATTTTTCCTGAGAGCATCAAGAAGAGATGACATAAATGTAGCTCTTTCAAATCTCTGTGGACTGTCAAGTTACCCTGCAGAAGTCTGGTAATACAGCATCTTTGACTGCCTCTTGTCTCTGAATATCAAACAGCAAAGTCTATAGGCACCATAATTCAGGTGTACATTTGCTGCAAGCATCCTAGAAAGGAATCTGAACATGCATCTCTGAATTATCCATAGGAAACAAACTTTGATTGATGTACTAGATAGGGCACAGCAGACGTTACCTCAGCCCCTGTACCCAGATATCACTGCACACTCTTTCCTGCACAACTCTGCTGTGATCATACAGTGTTTCCCCCCTTTGTTTGCTCTCAGTAACCACTGCTGTTCACACACGAGAAGTAAGCAGGCAGCTTGATGAGTTAACAACAAGGTTTTCCTCCTTTCCAGCTCAAGCATACCCATAGCCATGAGAGCAGACACTTCCTATATGGGTTTTTACTAAGTTAACTCCTTCTGGGTGCTTCTATTTCTGAGGCAGCTTCCTTCTATCTGACCTGGTGGTATTAAAGCACAGGTTGCTATACCCGCTATGCTTGGGTCAGGGGATTTACCTAAGTTCCATTTCTTGGGATCCTGTCCATGCCAATGCTCCATAATCTATCCTACCTTCTCCCTAATGTTACTGTAATTCAAATCGCTATCTAAATGTTCACCTACCAATGATGAATAAATCATTAGGCTTCCAATCAACAGACCACATTTTTTAGGGTGTAGGGACCCTAATGTAATGTAATTCAAAGAATTGCTATAAACTTTCCAAGTCATACAGGTATGCTCCATCTTTTGAGGAAATTGTCCTGTAACACTTGCAACTTCAGTAGCCATCACTCTCTTACTGTTTTGTATACAGCAAGCTTTTCTCTGTAAAGATCAGATTATACAAGCTGAATGCTTCTGAAGAGTCTATACTCCTTCTGAAGTTAAAAGGTTCTAATCGTTTATCTATAAGCCTTTTTGACTTTTGGACCAAATTAAATGTTCAACGCACTAAATGTTAGATGGAGACTATCTGAAGTTTAAACTCGAGTCTTCCCCAGAACAGTAAAATAGGAATCAATATTGTAAGCATCCAAAATTGAAATGACATACACACTATAGTGTTTGTGGCAGTGTAGTTCCTTGCTATGGTCCACCCTGGGTGCTGAGAGGGTCAGAATTGCCCTCCATACATTAAACCTCCACCCAGCAGGGAATGCATACTTTGATCATGTTGAACTCTGACCCAGGAATTTTAGACTGAACACTCTTCATGAGCTGGCTGACCAGCTACGCCCTGGTTAACCTTCCAGTGGTTACAGCTTTATCTTTACATAGTTCTGCAATCTTGCCCTTTGGGGAATGGCTACCCTCCCTTTCTTTTATTGTTTCCTTGACTCAGTTTGTTTCTACGGCTGAAAAGCTAATCCAGATTGCAAATGTTATATTCATTCCATCATCTGCTACCCAAATATTAGAGATATGTAAAGTTTTACTCAGCAGTCTCATTTCCAGTCTCTCAAGTTCCCCTTGAAGCTTCTAGGCACTGCTGGTTTGAGAACAGCACTCTCTGCATTCCATGAATGTGAATATCAGCCCTCTGGGATGCAGCACCATCTAGTGAGGCAAACTAGCTCAGAACTTCATAGGGACTTGAAACGGATGCCACCAGCAATACTTACAGTGGCACAGGCCACCTTTCCCAAGAGGCCAGCGTTTCATTAGTCATCTGGTATCCATCACAGGGAGTTGGAGTTCTTTGGTTAGCATGGCAAAGCACAGGCAAAATCTTTAAATGTTGCAGTAGTTGCTGTCCAAGCCAAGTTCTCATATGCCACTTGTTCTGTAAAATTTGTCTCTGAACACAGTCATTTCTAAATCCCCGCATCAAAACCTTTTTGCCATGTCTTTCCATTGCAGACTTCATTTTCTACCTCCTCCACAGATATCTGAGGAATCCACTCCCTCCTGTGCTTTGTCTAAATTTGCTCCCACCTAAATGCACAGCCATTGTCACTGGATCTTCCCATAGTCACACAATACCTGTTGGACAATGGATCCTCACAACTCCCAGCAGGTAACAGTACAAAATCAATGTGTAAAATGAGTCAGACACATTAGTCATAAATTAATCATATTTTTGCATCTTCCTAACTTTCCAAGGAAGAATAGTATCTAGATGATTCCCATGTCATTTCTTTGACCTTGCTAATGCAGTATTTTCTGATTCCAGTAATTCAGCATGCTGATGCTGTGTGTCTCCAGCTTTTGGAAGGATAGTTCTGCTGTCATCTATGAATTACTTGGATGCACTTTTCACGTGTTTCTTCACTTTACCCATCTCTATTGATCCTTTTCCATTCAGTGTCAAGAAACTGCCCCCAAAGGCCCTGGTTGCCAGGACTCTCTGCTCACTTAGCACGTTTCTTTCACTTTAGCTGTCCCTTACGCTCATCATGATGACGAACGTGCCAACAGAGTCAGTTTCCTCCACATCCCTCTCAAACCTCTTTGTCTTTAAAGAACTTCAAAACACATATGTTGCTATAGGCACCTCCTTTAACATAAATATGGGCTGGTAGTTTCCTAGTTTGCCACCTTTTTTTTTTTTTTTTTAATAGACAAACATAACCATTTAGAGGACAAGCACACTTTCTTCTTTTATGCGTAGCCGTGCAGTAGGCACAGAGCCACAATCAGTAAGTGCAAAGTGCCATCCCTGGTGAAACAGGCTGTGGAAAAGCCGTCCCATGCGGTACCTCCCGGCTTGTCCAGGGTGGCCCCGCGGGGCCGCTGCCCGCGGCCGTTGCTCGGAGACAGCGACGCGGCCGCGCCGGGGCCGGGCCGAGCATGGCGGAGCCCGGCGGGACGCCCTCCGCCGCCGGCCCGCAGGCCCCGCACGCCGCCTTCTTCAGGCCCGTGGCGCGGGGCAACCCGGTGGTGGACAGCTTCGAGGCCGAGCTGCGGCGCGTCCTGGGCTCCCTGCGGCGGCTGCGAGGCGCGGGGGAGGCCAAGCCGCCGCAGCACGACCTGCACCGCCACGGGTAGGGCTGCGCCGCCGCCCCCTGGTTCCCGCGTCGTCGCCCGCTCCGGGAGCCGCTCGCCGCTCCCTATGCCCCTGCCTTCGCTCCCTTTCTCGGCCGCACCCCCCTTCCTCCGCTCTCTTCCTTCAGCCGCCCCGCGGGGCTCTCCGCGCCGCCGCCCCGCCGCTCTCGGGCTGCCCTTCCCGGCCCGCCGGGCACCGCCACGGCGCCCCGCCCGCCCCTGCTCGGCTCCCTCCTCACGCCGCAGCCACGGCTTGGGCTGGGAATCCTGCGCCCTCTGGACTGGAAGATAGTTCGCTAAACAAACTTCCCTGCAGTGTGCCGAAGCACCGGCAATCCGTTTCCGTTTTATTTTCTTATTTTTTGATTGTAACGAAAACCCCTCAGAAATCTGAACACTGCCTTTTTTTTTCCCCCCCAGTACTTCCTGCAAGTCAGTGCTTTAGGGAAAAAGAACAAGGTGCTGTGGAAGCTGGCAGCACCACTGTTGGTTCTGTCAGAGCTGCCTGGGCTTCCTGGTGGGAAAATCCCTTCACAGTGCTGGAGGGACTGGCAGCCCACCAGCGTGTGCGGCTCTGTGCGAGGGTGAGCACTTGTGGGCATGTAAGTGCCTTCAAAAGCAAGGCTACACGAGGATAACGCCACACAGCTCTTTTTGTGCATATGTCTCTGTCTGCGTTGGTATATTTTTATACACACAGATGCGGGCAGAGCATATGGCACGTATAATAGTGCATATTTGTTTGCTCGCATACATGCATATCTGTGGCCATGCATAAATCGAGATTTTGTAATGCAGTTAAGATAGAGCAACTGGAAGAGGTGTATGATTCATAGTGCATGCATATGTCTTTTACAGACTGTGCATTTCTCATGTAGCTCTCCCTGCTGCATTTAAGTACATTGTGATATAAGAGCTCAACTACTTCTTTTAAGGTAAATAGTTGATTTTCTGTTGTTTTTATCTGAACACTACTCTGTTCTAAATTTACAGGTCTTTAACATAAACCCCACAAGTTTCCCAGGTTATCAAAAGTTCCTTCAAAAACAGCATAGGAGTTAGGTTACAGGGTGGTTACCTTATCACTTAGGTGCAGCTTCTACCCTTGCATATTTTACACAGTAGTTTCCTAGAAGCAGTCCACAAATTACCCTAGTCTGAAGGAGGTGTATACATTTTCAGAAGGTACTCAGATTCTGCAGCCTGGCCTTTGTCTGAACTGGAAATCTTTCCTATTCTAAGCTATCTGGATTCCGAATTTGTTTATGGGGCACGTTCATCACCAGGTCTAGGCCTAGATGTATCATGCAGGTATCAGTCTCCAGGGTTTTGCCTCTAGTGTTTTGAATCTCAGTATGTTGGCTTTTTATATTGCTTCTGCAGCTGATTTCAGTGGTTTTCTATTTTGAAGCCTTTTTGTAGTTTCAAGTCTTTTTTTTTTCCAGCTTTAGCTGATAGGTACTATTATTTTGAAAGCTATCCTCTCTAGGCCCCCTTAGAAGTAACACTACTTGGCTGCTTCAGGCACTACCAAAACTGCTGAAAATGCTTCTTCTATGTGTTCTTTGTATCTTCTGGTTGGGAGGTGGCCGTGCTGAATCTGACCTGTTTGCAATAGAGTGCCAAGTTACCCGTTTTTGTGAACAGTGTCTCCAAGCCTTTTTTTGCTTTACCCTCTCAAATATTTTGACCTAAGTAAGCTCTGTCTTATTCAAACTGGTATTTTGTGGATGTGACCCATGACCCGGCATACCTTGGTTGGCATGAGAGCATTTTCACATCTGAAGAAATCTGCAGTGTTCATCATGGAGATGAGAACTGACTCTGTCAAGGTCTTGATCCCAAAAGTCACTGGTGGTAATGATCCCTACCAGAATTCCAGGGCATTGGGAATGTTGTGTAACATGAAGCTCCCAGTAGCTCTGCATCCTCAGGCATTCTTCATTTTCAGAGGTAGAGGACTGGAATTCTGATTATTAGCATACATTCAAGCAGCTAGCAAAGTCAAGACTATTTATTTGTGATTGTGAAATTTCAGGGTTTTTTCTCCCTACTGCTTCATTGTTTGATAACTCAAAATTGGAGCATGTGCTGCTTGCAGAACCAGCCTTAGTCTGGCTGGTCCTAAGGATTTCTGAAGGTAATAGCTATTACAGATGCTTTCCTAAACGCTCTAAAGACTTCTTGCTATGTCATTTGTCAAGCTATCTTTCCTGGCATGGATTGAGATCAGAGTGTTCTTGTTCTTCAAGCAACAAGAAAACCAGCTTCCACGTGGCAAGTATGTTCAATTTAGAAAAATAAAATTATCAGCTTCATTCCTCCAACTCTTTCAGCCTTTGGTGTTTGTAGGTCAACAGAAAGGCCGTAATTTAGGCACTGAAATGTTCTAATGTAGGAAACAAAAATTGCTGAGGACCTGCCCTGGTATCACGAATCTTTTCAGTCAGAAATAGCAATTAAAAGTAATTTTTCCTCAGCTAAACAAGTTGTTTTGCCCCATTTCTCTTGGCAGCAGGGCCATCAAAGCATTACCTTGAATTATTGATTTTATCTTATGTTGTTGGCTTAGCCACCCTTATTTAATAAGATGTCTTTTGATCATTATCAGAGAATTCTTTATACTTGTAGTAAAGATTTTAGCCACGTGGGCCTTATCCTGTGCACACTATTATGGGTTGACCTTTGGGAGATTTTTTCTATTACGGCTGGAAATAAAGAAATTTCACCTCTGAGCTCCAACAGTCCACTATTTTTTTTAAGACTTCGCTTGCTGAACTTGTTACTCTGGTGTCCTACAACCTGTTTAAAGAATGGCTGAGGAGCTGTTTGGGAAGTGTCTCACTCTCCTCTTTTGTCTGTGTCAGAGAAACATTCCTATGTCATCAACTCACTTATAGTTAGTCATGGCATTGTAGCAGAATCAGTTTGCCTTAATCTTCCCACTGAAGCTGAAAGTCTGGTCAGGTTTGTCACTACTTTGCTAAACTAGTTTTTGGTTTTTTTACTATTTACTATTTTACTATTTACTATTATTACTATTTACAATTTGTTACTTGTTTATTATATCTAAGAATCTTGTGTGTTAATATGAACATTCAAAACAAAAAATGAGTATGACCATTGCTGGGGACTTCGATCAGTCTTAAAGAAATGTACTAGTCTTACATTTCCAAGGCTTTATCCAGGGTCATTCTTGCTGTCTCTTTCTCCCCTTCTTTCCTCCCTTTCCCCTTTCCGCACAATATCCATCAAATCTCTTGATCTCTGAAAGTCTTTTCCTAAATTCTTAGTTTAATAGTCTAAGGGAACTTTGCTCAGCTGCCTGACAGATTCCTTTGCTTTGGAGCCTCTTTGCAGATACTAACTGGTGTGGAATATTTTTCTCAGTGTAAGAAGTCAGTACCCACCCAGGCTGTTAAGTGTTAAGGGTGGACCAGGAGGGACTCATTCCCATTTGGAAGGTACCCTTCATTACACTAGGCTATGGTTTCCTTAAAAAATTTCTCCTTAAAAACGCCTTAAAACATTTTATTCTGATTGTTGCTTTTGGCCTAGTTTGTGCTGTTACTGCCTTTTTCCTCTAGGATACACCTCTAGGATGTCCTACTTATTTCCTTGCTGCTTGCTTTCAAGAACTGAGAATTGTGCTGAGATGATACTTTAGGGAAAAAAAGGATTGTGATTGCTGCAATTCTTTATTGTAAAAATCATTTTGACAGGTTTCGTATAAAGACATCTGTTTCACCTTGAAATGTGAAGGTGGCTCACAGCTTTCTTTGTGGAAAAGATATTATTTATTGTGCTTTTTTTTTTAATGGGGCGTGTTCTTGTAAACTGAAATGAAGAGCTATATGAGAGACTGTGAGAATGCATTCCAAGTTCTTTAATGTCAGAAAATAGTTGAAGAGTCTTGCATTCTAGTCTACCATCCCAGTCAGAAGAAAAGTTGAAAAGTTCCAGCCACCTCACACCAGTAAGCATATGGTTTATGCATGACAATTCAGCTAGAAGGATATTTTTCAAATGCCAGTTTCTTTAAATGGTAATTTATCTTTCTTCAGTTGTTTTCTTTCCTCATAAACTGCTACCTATAAATAATTGAGCTGTAGCGGTTTCACAAGGCGCTCTGCTGACGTTTCTGTACAAGTTATTTGTTAAGAGAATAAAAGTAAGAGACGCCTGGCACTGTGAACACTGTCAATACTGGTAACGATTTGCTACCGGGATTCTTTTATGTAAAAGTCCCAGTGCTTATTTTCAGTCTATCTGATAAGTTATTGTTTTTCCAGCTAGAATGTAGCTTTCTTAAAGAAGTGTAGTGTGGGGAAGTTGTACACATGGGGGCATGAGGCCACCAAACCACAGTTGGTAGGTGCTGTAGTACTGGCATGATGTAGTCAGTGTCTCTGTAGCAGAGGGAAACTGCTTAGAGTCAGTTACCATTTGTGTGAGGCTTGCTGGTTCAGCAAAATAAGCAATTTGTTACACAAAGACATCCTTGATGACAACTGTGGCTAGAATGATAGAGGCAACAGAAGAGCATCACAACTATTGCCATAAAATCCTCTCTATTTTAGCTAGTGTGTCATTTGGTTCTCTCTGAATCCTGCCCCTTACAATTTAAAATTCCTGACCATTTCTTCTTTCATGACTGATGGTGTCGCTCTGTATACCATGAGCTCTATATATCATAGAGATATATATATATATCATGAGTATATATATATCATTTATCTTTATACTCCATAGCTCTATAGTTTTTTCCATGGCTACCAGTTCCCAAGGTTGCAGCTACCTGACATACGTTGTTTTTTGGGGATTTTTTTCCTGCTCATAACATTGTTTCTAGTCCAATAACTGCTGTGAACTGTAATTCATTATGTCTAAGATACCAGATTGTTTCTTCAGACAGAACCTTTCAAATACTAGCTGAAAGGTGGGACAGATTTTCCACTTGTGACTGTGCTTGAACAACACAAGGGGATTAATACTAAGACATTTTATTAATTTACATAGGAGAAAATTCGTCCTATTTAAAATGTATGATAAAAACTGGCAACAGAAATGAAACCCAGAAATGTCCTTGTCTGCCTGTTAGATCTAGTTTTAATGATCGCTTGTTTTGAAATGTGTAGAAGTTCAAATAGATTTGGAAGAAAGGAGCTTTCACAATTTGAAGTCTTCCTGATTTGTTTACTTCTTATGACAGTTCTACTGCCAGTTTAATCTGAAACCTTTTCTCCTGTATCTTTGTTTATTTTTTAGAGCAAATACTTTGTTCAACATTTGGATCAAATATAAGCCACGACTACCAGAGTGGTATTACAATGAAAGACTTGTGAAAGTTGGTGATGCCCTTGTTCAGCTCAAAGTAAGTCATTTGAAATCAGAAAAGGTTCAGTTGCAGTCTTTGTTTCATTATGTTTCTATGCTACTTTAATTTTTAATCATATTTTACTGGAAGCTATTTAGAAAGTAGCAAAAACTTTTACAAAATAATTCCAGTGAGAGTTGATGGTTTATATCTCTTGCTTTTTATTGTAAAATTGCCCTGATTTTTTAGTGTTTTCTATATCTGTATTTTCTATGTACCCATTGCCTTTTTAAACATCCGAAAATCTTTCTTTAATATTTGTTTGATGTTTCAGCATGGTAGAGTACAATATCTGACTATGCCTTCAGATGCTGCTTAAGTACAAATTGACAATGATAGAGCAGTTCCACTGACTCAACTCAAAGCTCAGTTAACCAAACATGAATAAAAAGAATTGTCAGGAGAGGAGCAGAGAGCAAGAACCAGAGTGCAATTACACATTGTACAGCTATATTTATCAGTGATGCTCCTGCATCTTGGATTATGTGTGCATTTCTGGTCTCCTCAAAAAAGATAGATCACAACTAAAAGGGATTCAGGAGCTAGATTGTTGAAGGCTGAGAGTATTTGGGGAATATTTCACTATATGATAACTATTTTTATGCTCTTACTTAGTAATCTGTTACTGACTACTGTTAGAGATGGGATGCCAGGCTAGTAACTGTTGATCTGACTCAATAGGGCAAATATATTTTTATGTACTATTTATCCTTTCCGTTTCCTGTGGAAAAAAACCATCCAGGGTGAGCCATTTACAGGCTCAGTGATATTTGTGTCAGAAGGTCATGTCATAAAATGTGGGGCTTTAAGGGTGGTTACTAAACAACACTCAGAGGCAGCTCAGAGATGTACAGTTAGAAAGCCAGTTCTGTAACTTCTACTTAATTTTTTAACATAACGAGAATAAAAGAAAATAAATAAAAAGAAGAGGGCAAAATTGGAAATGTATCAAGGTGGTTTGAGGGGGCCATCTCTTTGAGGAATATATCCAGTGAAACTGTTCTTTCACTCTTACGTCCTTTGCTTACGGAATGCAGCAAGGAGAAATGCTCTTTGTGCCATTTCTGGAGAGTGAATATGTGTGGCTGCTAGGTGAGCTTTCCCACAGGCCACGGCAAAGGCAGGAGTATCATGCAGATTTTATGAAGTCTTCTATATCCTTCATTGCACGTGCCCTAAAGAATTCCACAAAAGTGGCCTGCTCCTGAATAAAGAACAGCCAGCTGAAGCTGAGCTTCAGCAGCACTCATCACTTACTGTTAGGCTGAAGAAGGCGTGTAGAAGAGTCCATAATTGTAGAGCCGTTGTAATTGAAGGTGCAGGCTCCTGGTGTAGGTTTAGACATACAGAAATTCTTAAGGAAGCTTGAGTAGCAGCAGTTGTTAATAGCATTGCCTAGACAATTCCGTTAATGTTTTCTTCATGTTTGTATATTCCTAAAGTTTTCATAGCTTCTGGGCCCTAGGAATTGCTTGAAACATTACATGAAGCTTTTAGTGCTTGGGAGCTGCTGCTCTCACGGCATACGCAGTAAGGTTATTTCAAAAGTATCAAATGCTGCTTTCTGTACTCTGCATGGGCTTCCCAAAGCAGCACTCCAATATAGTTTGGTCCTTACATTCAGGATGCTTTATGACCTGACCCTAGATTGCCTGAAAAAAATCCATGTTTCTGAGTAAAGACTTCTGCTTGCAACCTGTCTTCTAGTGTGATGTGTTTTTCTACAGTAAAGTTATCAGTGTTGTTGAAAAAGTTGTTTTGCTGGCCAGCCTAAAACTTATAACTTTCTTTGACTTAATTTTAGAATGAAAACCTAGTTTTCCTTCTTTTTTTTTCCCTGAAAAAAAGAAATAGAAACAACAGGAGATGGATGTTGCAAATTTCAAATGTATTACAGGAAGGATGAATGTGGTGTAAAGCCTATTCCATAAGTACCCCTCTTGACTCCTTGTTGAAAACTAGTGTTGAGTATTGTTGCACACAGACACGAAAAAACCACACAGACCTCGCCAGGTGGGAAGCAAGAAAAAGAGAGCACAGGGCAAAACCCCGAACTTTATTTTATATGTTCTTAAGAACCACCGTGGATTGGAGGGAGAAATTACCACCCCTCAATCACACTGGTCACAGGAAAAATCCATCAATTGTCTCCGCCTAGGAGAATGGAATGAAAACAATAAAGTACAGTTAACAAAACATGACCATGTTTACAGAAAGTGCGTGAGAACTTCTACTACAAAAGTAAAAACACAGAACAGTAGAAAAACCAGGGCGACAGAGTATTTTAAATTTTAACCTGCTTTTACATTATGTAATCCTTAATGATGTGTAGTCCTTAAAAAATAATTATTGCATATGAGTAGTCAGTGGGTAAGCATCAGCTTAGCTTTCTGTCCTTCTGCTGATTTTTTTAGTGCCTTTAGATTCCTTCCTGTAATACATCTGCTACGTGTTTTTTAGGACACACCTAAATTCATTAGGTCATATATCTGGAAATTACTTAGTCCATTAGTCATCATACGATCAGCACTGACTCGTTTTTTCCCCGCCTTCCTGTCTGCCTGTATCTACCTGTTATCCTTGGTCATATGCACATATTTTAAACTGTTAGGAGAGAATTTACCTTTTTGTTATATATCAATAAATATCTTAATGGTATAATGATCCGCAGCTTTGGAGTCTAAAAGTTTTATCACAGCCTAAATGTATGTATTAGATTACACAAGTGACTGACTGCCCATAGCTCTCCATGGAAAGTGTATGGCTGCTGCTTTCACACAGCAAAGAGGACAATAGGACCATGTGAGTTGGAATCCTCAAATGATTAAAAATTTAAGGTGTCACTGTGGTGGAAGGAATTTATATTGAGAAAAAGAAGGGAGTGCAAGGAAATAAGAATTTTGTGTGATTAAATATTAAAGGATCATTTTTACCAGCAGAAATTAGTTACTTTTTCTTCAAGAATTTATTTTGTTTGTATTTTAGAATTAGTGAAGTTGGTAGAGAAACCTAAATGTAATCCTTGCTGCAGGAAGTGGTGGTGATCATTCAGTAAATGTCACTTCCAGATCTGAGTCAAAGCTGAATCATAGAGTCAGCGTGATTTTAGAGTGGTTAGTGCTGGGGAGCTCTATTTGGAATGAGACATGAAGCTCAACATCCTCTTTGTTAACATCCTTTTAAAGACCCAGTGGCAATTTCTGGTCTATTAATGCTGATTTCTTGGCTGTATTTAAATTCCAGTTTTCACTTGTTTCAGTCTTTTTTAGTGCATCTTACTCTTCCTATCTGCTTTTATAAAAAAAAAAAGAGCTTTGACAACGTGGGAACAGAGAAGTGATTATGTCTATATATTGCTTATAAAGTTCTCCATTATGGAGTACTTTTTTCTGAAAGGTAGTATCATTGTCATTACTGTTGCAAAGCCGCAGAATATTCCAGCAACTCTTTGAGTTTGTTACGTTAGCCCAGGACCCTGCTTTATAATTGTTCTCTATGTTCTATGTTCTCTATGTCATATTTATGATTAGAATAAACAAAACTCACTAAAACTTGCAAAGCACAGGCCCTTCTTCTAAGTATTTCAACCTTTTGTGTGCTGAGTGTTCACACTGCGTTGCTGGATATTTGTATGAAACTGTAGTGCTTTACTTCCTGTTGCTCTTTCACACTGATACTTTTCTATATAAAGACTATAAAAAAATAACATGTTTTATAGAAATCGAAATGCAATATGCAAACGATAAAAAGAACATATGATTCATTTTTCAGGAATATAAGTTGGCACTTCTACAGTGCTATGAAAGATACCTTCAGCAGTTCGTTTCTGTAAACCTTGATGATGTCATGGATGATGTGCATCGCTTTAAATCCGCCTTTTTTCCAAATGGTTTCAGAGACAAAAATGCAGCACTTACGGTAGGTTGTGGGATTTTTAAATTTTTCTGGTCAAAGACATTCACAGATTCAAAGTAAGTAGCCCAATGTATCCTCCACAAATGTACGTCCTATTAATTATGTATTAACATAAAGTAATCTTTATCTTAATCTTGATGTGAATTGCATTGAGAATTAATGATCATATGTATGATATGAACATCTGGAGTTGGTGTATATTTTTAAGAGGATATAAGTGCTTAATGCTTTTGTGGCAGAAGCCAACCGCCATCAACTTGGTGTTAAAAAAGCAGTTTTCTCTGAATGCGGTGTTCTGTAACTGCTTACAGCAGTTTTTGCTCTGAAGTAGTTGCTATTATCCACTGTCAGAATCAGGATGTGGGCAAAATTTGATAAATGTCCTGCAGTTTTGGAAATTTCTGTATTGTATGATCTAAGAACCAGGCAGAGTGCAAGACAATTAAAACATTCTCCTGTATTTTGTACCATAAGTGTGTGAAATACTACTTGTAATAAAAGATCATGACAGTTAAAAATGCAGTGTTATGTTTTTTATAGCTTATTTGCTCACTATGAACAAAAAGGGCAGAATGCTGAATAGTTTTCTAAGTGCTTTAAGCTCTAGGGAGCTGAGTGACCTTAAGAATGTGTTGGCATCCTTTTGTGTTAATTGCTTATCAAGGTAGGGACTTGCAGTATACCTTTTGTTATCCGTGGAAGAAAGTGTTTTCAGTTGATACAGGGGGAATGCGAAAAACATGTTAGATTTTACCTTAAGCAGTTATTTGCTGAGTAGCTCTACTTTCGTACATGCTGGGTATTTTGAATTAGCTAATGCAAGTTACTCTGTGATCAAGAACAGCGAACAGAAATGGTAGGCAGCTCCTGTATATTGAGCGAATCAAATTCATATCCTGGAGTCAGGGTTAGAGTGTAAATAGGTATTAGGTGAAGAGAAGAAAGCAGACAGTTTGCTTAAAAGCTGGAAGCAGATGTCATGATAGAAGAGATACTTGGTTTGTATTATTTTTTTTGTTTTTAAAATGTAGTTCAGCTTCCTAGAAATATGATCAAAGAGTATGTTAATACATTTTTTAAAATGTTTTGTAAATAAATTTGAAGTTCCAGAGATGCTCTCTGTTTTCTGTATGTCTGCCTAGACCTTGAACCAATGCTAGTGCCAAATGTTATTGCAAGTCTATACTAAAATGCCTGTTCTGGAACTTAGCCTTTACAGACTGAGATATCCCTAAATTTTCCGATATGGAATCTAGTTTGGCAATGATCCCTACAATTGGAAATGGAAAATGATAATGTGTGAAATGATTACATCTAAAGGCTTTAGATGTAAATTTTTTTGCCATGTTTCCGCAGTTACATTTTGTTTTTAATGTAACACTAAGAAAATCATAGAAATGGAGTTTCAGGGCTAGAAACCTCTAGTTTCAGTGAATTAACCGCAAAAAATAATACCATTTCAAATATTATCAGGTTAGGAGGCTTCTGAGAGATTGATAGGTACTGGCTGGCTGATCATGTCCCACTTAGCTCATTTTGTCACGTTCGTTCCGCTGATGCTGTACTCCAGGCACGACTGAGGTCACATGGTGTTAGATATTACAAGGAAGAGAAGGAAAAATCTGTCTGTGGAAGAGAAAAGTAACAGATGAGAGTGAGAAAGAAGATATTGGTGATATAGATGGAAAAGTGTAGAAAATTTCAATGTCATGCTGATTTTTTTTTCTGGTATGCTTAATATTTTCCTACTCACCATTTTGTTGTACTTTGCTGATGTGAACTGACATATGCTTATATTTTAATTAACTTTATTTATATTTCTGTGTGTTTTAGTTCCATGCTCTGCAAGCGAGAAATGTTTGCATTTATCAGACAGTTTGCAGCAGTGGCAGAAATCTTCAGAATCAAGAGTCCCTGCAGACTTGTCTCAGTGTCTTGACCTCGTTACGACTCACTATGCAAGTGGCTCTACCTCAGGAGAATTTGTGTTGGCTTATCTACAATGGTACCTCAGGCTTTCAATTTACATTTCTTTGCTAAGCAAAGTTGTGAGGGGACACTTTTATACGTGCTCTGTAAGGTCAACCTAAGGGTCATGAATAAATCTCTAGTTAGTCTTCAATCACAGTAGAGGGTTTTCTTGCAATTTTTTTGTTTTTCTAATAGAAGGGATTTTAAAATTGAAATTTCCGCAGTGTGCCTTTTCAGGTGGACTGTTGTAAAAGCATCAACTTTTTTATCATAACTGCTTAAGAATATACTAATAAAATCAAAAGTAAGAACATTTTTGGAGTGAATCCTGATTAGCAAAAATGCCCTGAAGATTTTTCTGTCAACAAAATGTTTGTTTTGATGAGTTCATTATGTCTTGGTTTTTTTGGTTGGTGGTTGTTTTTTTGTTGTTGGTTTTTTTGTTTGCTTGTTGTTGGTTTTTTTTTTTTGAAAAGGGGATTTCAGATCTGAGAGTAGAAAATTATTGTCTGCTGTTACATCTTTGTATTTTTGAAAGTATTTTGAAGGGAAGAGTTGTTAATAAAACTATTCTAAAAGATACCATATGGCATTTAAGAATTTTAATTCCTAGGTAAGATTTTAGGGTGCTGCTTGTAAATGCTTGAATTAGGGAAAAATTGAGAAAAGAATGGAACTTCTGCAAACTAGATACACAGAGAATAATTTATCAAGATTTTAATTTCGGGAACAACAACAGGATATTTTTGCTTGGAAAGGCAATGTTATTTAGTCAAAAGTAAACAGAATAGCATGAATTTCACAGAATCACAGAATATTCTGAGTTGGAAGGGACACACAAGGATCATCAAATCCAATTCTTGACTGAATGGCCCATAGGGGGATTGAATTTGGCATTATTAGCACCATGCTCTAACCAACTGAGCTACCATGGGCAATTGTTGGAATATAAATTGAGGGGATAATAATAATGTTCTTAATTTCGTTTTGAAAACTGTATACTTTCTCTGAGCTATGATTGGTCAAAATTCTTATCCTTTTGTTTTGCTGGGTCTGCTGTTGCCCTCAGTCCCTACTTTTGATGTGTGTTCTTTGATTGTATGTTTCTATGGGAGAAGAATTAACATTAAAATATACTCACCTACCATTCTTACATCCCACTGCCTGTGTGTGGGACAGGTCTCTGTACCAATCCTAGCCAATAATCTACTCTAATTAGAAGCAGGCAGTAAGTCAGGTTTTCCCTAGTTCCTGAGCATTTTTCTGCAATTTCAGACGATAGATTTTGTGCCTCATTACACACTTGACTGATAAAAAGAAATCTTTCTAATACTTGCTCCATTTGAGCTTATTGGGATAATAACACCCTTCTAGCTATGACAGTTGACATTGTGTTGCCTCCCGCTGCCATAGGTGTCCCTTTCTGAACATTCATACAGACAGAAGAATAGGCTTTTTTTTGTCTCCCAGAATTGCAGTGTCTTTTATACTTCTAGGACTGATTTTTGAAAATTTTATGACATTGCTTAAGTCAAGTAAATTTTTGACGGGTTTTTATTTCTAAGTCATTTTGATGCTCTTGAAAGCTCTACTTGCTTTCAATTTTCTTCATGTCACTTATCATATTTGATATCACGTAATGGTGGTGGTGTCTGCCAGGAGAGTGCTATGATGGACTAAAAGAATCATGTAAGGTAAGGTCTGTGAGGAGAGGTAGTATTTTGTTTTAAACAGCCTGGCATTTGAAGATGAAAATAAGATTTGTCTCTCTATCAGTTACTTAGTTAAAATCTGATACAGTAAATTTTTAAGACTGCATTCTTATATTATACTGCTTCACTGTGTAGGTATTTTTGAAACTAATATTACAGAAGAGTTTAATGGCTTCATCTTCTCTAAATTAGAAGTTGTTACAGAAAAATCATTAGTTTTTCATTTGTTTAATGAAAAGTCATTAAATTGTTTTTCTCTGGAAGTAACAACCCAGATAGGAAGATTGAGAGCTACTTAGCATAACAAATTTCATGTAGGATTATAGCACTTACCTGTTTATTTATTTTAATTCATTTTTGCAGGTACTATCCATATTTACACCATATGCAGGCGTTTAATGACGATGGGTCAGTCTGCTAAGGTATGGCAAAATAAATAGAACGGGTTGAAAAAATTGCAGAAGTTTAGAAAATGCACCTGTTTTGCATAACACTGTACCATAACTTTTCAATTTCACTGGCATTGTCAATAGTAGTACTTTGTCACAAGGAAATAAAAAGTCTTTGTTTCAAAGTGGTTGATTTCTAAGCCCTCATGCCTTCCTGAGTCTGCTCCTTCCTCAGCTGTGGAATGGAGCCCAGCGTAATGTCTTGCTGGACACTGAAGTGCCATATGTTAAGCTGCAGAGGATTCCGGATGTTTTGTTTTGGGCATCTAGAGATGTCCCAAGAATTGGTCTTTTGTTTCTTAAAATGTGGAAATGTGCTGACACCTAGTGGCTAGGGTTTTAGTTGTAAATACTTGATAAAAATAACCTGGCCTTTCCCCCCTGCCTTTTTCTTTCTGAAAGCAGTTTTTGTTTGTCTTAGCTTTACTCTTTTCTCCTAAAACTTGAACAGAATTTGAATCAGCCTTAATACAGTGTATTTTCTTCTGTGTTGTTTTACTAATCTTTCACTGAGCAGGAAAGGTTTTTTATCTTTGAACATCTATTAAAAACAGAAGTGATTTAGCACCTCTTTTAACATATTCAAGTTTCTGCTATACAGGAAACAGAGGAATTGATCGTAGGTATTTCAGATTCTTGAAATTCAGACTAAAAGAAAATTTGTATATTGACTTAATTTAGGACTAAAGTTGTGCACATTTTATGTACTTCAGGGAACAGCTGACCCAAAGAAAAGGAAGATACAGATACTGTTCATTCAGTGGAGTAGTACTAATTATTAGAATTAGACTGCTGTAATGACTATGTTGCCCTGCAAGTTAAGAGCCAAGAGTCTGGTTCCATGGGTATAAATTAATGTTAGCACAGGCTTTCACTGCAGAAGACAGACTCCATTGCATCCCAAATAAGCTTACTGATCCTGTTGAAAACTGATCACTTAGAGCTGCCAGAAAAGAGAGGCATAACTCTCAAGATAAGAGCAGATGAGAGAGAAGGGCAGGACCTCTGTCTGGTGGCAAGACTATAGTGAACTGGAGTAGTTAAGGTGGCTTGGAGGCTAAAAATGTAGTGCTTGACCGCAGTTTAAAATAGAGAAAACCAACAATATGCAGGAAGAATGCTTTTTAGTCAATAAAACATGTTAAAAATTAATACAATTTATGTGATTTTTTTCGCCATCTTTCATTTTGTTCTACCAAGTGAGGGTAAGTCTTTGTATCTGTCCTTTAGTAATAGTAAGTATATTTAAAATGCATTCATTTTGAAATTAAATTTCTTCAATACAGGTCCTGGAATACTTACTGTGGGCCAGTGTATGTATGGAATCATCCATTCCACTCTTATCTGTGCACTATTTGACATGGAGAGCCACCCTGTATACGGCAGTTTCTCAGTGTTATTTTGATTGTCAAGCCGGCATTCATGGAGAGGTATCCTGATTTACCTTATGCAGCATTTCAGATGCAATCAAATGGGAAATACTTATTTAAATATTCCTACTTATTATTAGATCATATGTATTTAGAGTTCTGTCCATATTCCAAATTTTTACTGCGAAGTGGAGTTATGTTTCCACACGTAAATGAAACGTAATCAACTCAAATGCAATAGCACTTTGTAATATACTCACAGTCACAGACTTATAGCATTAAACACTGGCCAGCTCCCATGCATGTATACAAAAGGTATTTTGCAAAGGTTTTGTTTTCCTTTTCAGTTGTTCAGGGTCTGACTTTTATTGCAGCTCTTTGCAGTTGTATAAATTCAAGAATAGTATTATTCTAAAATTAAATATCAACATACAGATGATGAATACAGAGTATCTTTTTTTTTTTTTTAAATTCTTTGGACAGATATTTGCTCGCCGTGGTTTGATTAAAATTGATGAACTGAAGCAATTAGAAAATATCAGTTCTTCTCCGGAAAATACAGAGACACAAAAGATTTTTAGAGAGGCCACTCTAAAGGTATCATATCCTGCAATTCATTATAAAAAGGTAGAGTAGTTACAATCTCTATGAACAGAACACATAGAATAGTTATTGACTTACTTTTTCCTTTGTGCCAGATGTCAGTGATGATTTTCAAGAGAGCAGTATATGAATCTAGAAGAAAGTCAAACAGCTTTCGACGTGAGTCAAAAGTTAACCCGAGAAAAGCAGTAAATGTAAGTCTAACATTTTGTATAATACTTGTCTTCCTTTATTTTGTCATGTGATGAAAATGTAATATAATTCTTCTAAATACAGATGGTGCTATACACAAGCAGAAAGTTTTATTCTTTCAATTTCATAGTTAACAGAATTTATTATTAAAACTCAGAACAAGCTTGAAAGAAGGGAAGATGTATTAATCATTACTTCAGAAAATTGTCAGGAGAGATCTGCATGGCTTTAAACTACATGGCCTTAATACTCTCTCTCATAATTTCTATTGTTTTATTTTGAGATAAAATACCATGCAGCAGTGTGTCTGGTTGCTATGAAATTATTAATCTTCCTAAGTACTATACCCACTTAGCACGAGGCTTCGCTATGCCTTTGAAGCATGACATTAATAACAGCAATATATTTTACAATGGGTTATTTTCTGTTTTGAACGTGTACTTACTTTCTGATGGAGAAATGTTTTGAAAAACATTTTGCTTTATTGCAAGTTGGTTTAGATGTCACAAGGCTTAAATTACTTTTTCTTGCTTAGTTGTCGTGGCCTCGCACCACTACCGAGCGGCTGCTGGTGGAAATGTTTGATGGTGCTGCAGCTCAGTTCCTTGCCATCCTGGAAGCACTGTCTGATAGTAGCAGGAATCTATTGCCCCCTCACCCACCTGTTCCTGATGAAATTGCAATTCGTGATGTCACTTCTGAGCTTTTTTCTGCAGGTCTAGAAATACTCTCAGGTAACAGCTTAAAGAAGCAAAAACAGTGTTGTTGAGGAGCCCAGACCTCCATTTTATTTTATTTCTTTTCTATAAAAAAAAAAAGACTGTGTCTGAAGGTATATATTTAATTTATAGCAATAGCACCTGTAAAAGCAGGTAGTCTTTCATATCTTCATAAAAGAGAAGATAAAAATCTGGGTTGATCTCCACGGTCTATCATAATCAATAAACATCTGCAGTAGTATATGCATATATTTTCTAAGTAAATTGGAGTTCGCTTTCTCTGTAGCAGCCTTTGCAGGCTGTGCTGTGCCATGTATTTATGGCTAAACAGTGTTGTTAACACACCAGTGTTTTCGCTGCTGCTGAGCAGTTCTTGCACAGCCTCAAGGCTGTCTCTCCAACCCTTCTCTCCCCAAAGGCCACTAGGCTGGGGGCGGGCAGGAGGCTGGGAGAGGATGTAGCTGGCACAGCTGACCTGAACTCACCAAATAGCTAACCCTCACCAAAACCCATCCAGTTCAGCAACAACACCTGTAGCTAGGGGAGAGGATGAGGGGACTTCCCAAGCAACTGCTACACATCCTGAAGCCTTACTTTCCAGAGGGTGACTGGGTATCTGCCCACCTATGGGAAATAGTGAATAAATTCCCTTGTACTTTGTTTGCAGTCACAGCTTTGTTTTCTTATTTGATTGGCATTATCCCAACCATGAGCTTTCCATCTTATTTTTTCTTTCTGTCTCTCCCTGTCCCGTTGCAAAGCGTGAGTGAGAGAGCAGCCGCATGGGGGTCAGGAAGCCAGGCAAGATCAAAATACCATGGTGTTTGATGTATTCTATTTAAAAAAAAAATCCATTCAAAGTTAGATTTAAAAACTTGAGAAAAACACTGGACTTGATGGTTCCTTCCACACTTCTTGTTTTTGCTGGGCTTTATGCAGAGTATAGTCCTGGGTATAGAGGTATTTTGTCAGTAAAAGCATATGTAAAGACTAAATACTCTTCAGAATGATATTTTCTTAATATGATTACTGGCTAGTTAGAACATAACAAGTCAAATAGATTATAAATTGATTTAACAAGTTGTCTATATTGAAGGTGGAGAGAGCAGTGGCACCAATAATTTTGGTATAATTAATCCATCATCTACTCTTCTGCAATTGATGCTAACAGGTAAGGTAGCTTTGATTTTCGAAGGATTTTTTACCCAGTGATACAAATGCTCAGTAAGCAGAATTAATTTTCATGTTAGTAACAGTTCTATATATTGAGAGTCTGCAAAATGGTGTCCTCTTGTAGTGGTTCTGTGCAGGGCCAGGAGCTGGACTTTGGTGATCCTTGTGTGGTCCCTTCCAACTCATGACAGTAACTGTGGCATATTGTTAGGACTGCAGAACACAGCTGAA
Organism: Eulacestoma nigropectus; assembly: GCA_013397775.1. Classification (NCBI taxonomy): domain Eukaryota; kingdom Metazoa; phylum Chordata; class Aves; order Passeriformes; genus Eulacestoma; species Eulacestoma nigropectus. Next base: position 1,575,229 of record VZTE01004593.1, read on the forward strand.
TATATTAGCTAAAACACTTGCTGAGAGTTCCAAGGACTGAGGAGTCCATTTTCTGCCTTCCTGTGGTTTGGATAAACTTCAAGAGTGAGGAAATAGGCTTGCTATGTGTACATGAGCATTTTCTGACACAGTAATGAGAGATGTTTACCTGTCTTGAAAGAAATTGTGTGTGTTTCTATGCAATTTTTAAACTAAATTTCTGATAGTAAGAGCCATTATAGGGTGATCCCAGATTTAAGCTCTTCCTGCAACAGCAAGGACTAGATGCTTGGTATTCTTTACACTGCTATGTTAATATAAAAATTTGTAGAGCCTCTTTTGAATGTAACAGGACACTGTGATATGGTTAAGTGGGCATGGTGTTATTTGTTAAAAGTTTGGATTTGTTGATCTTGGAGGTCTTTTCAAACCTTTATGAGTCTATGGTTGCAGATACATCATTAAAGCAGCATGTAAGCATAGCCAATACTGTGAAAAGATAAAGCTATTGTTTCTTATAAGGTTATTAAAACATCCTTCAAGATTATGCTGACTGTTTAAAAACATGTGGAGATTTATCTTTGTGTTTATCAATACCCAAATTACTAAAATAAATTTAAATAAACTTTAAAAAAATTCTGAATACATATATATAAATCAGAGAAAATATTTTTGTCGTCACTGCAGGAGAAAAAGGGGTGTCTGGAGATGCTGCTGTGAAATTTGTAAAATTAGCTTTCAGCTATGAAGAGTGGGGCGTGTTTTATTCTGCTCTTGAATTTGTTGATAATTTTCTTCAGGTAATCTGGATGTGATTGAGACATTCTTTATTTAGTCTTTTCCTATTAGAGTAAGGAGTATTCAAAATACGTATTTTAAAGACCAATTTCTATGTTTTTTTCCCTCTCAATTAGGCTCAAGATGACCCAACATGGAAGAAAGCTGAAACAGAACTCAAACTTCTTACATTGATGCAACCTGTAGTATTCCCAGGAATATTTGAACGTAGTTTTTCTATTAGTGATTATAATACCAAAGAAGGCAGCACACCTCAAGGTTCTGAAAAGATGCAAACAATTAGAAGTGAGTGTTGTTCAGTTACAGTTGTGTTTGAATTTCAAATATTTTTGCAGCAAGAGGTTTTGTTGATTAGTTAAAAACTATGTAATATGGTTCATGCAGTAGTAATTGAGACAATGCCACCTATTTTTTCCAGTTTTCATTTGCCAAAATATGACTTTATACCATTTCCCTAAGTGGGAAATGCATGATGTATGTTAAACATGCGTCAAGTTACAAGCAAAGATGTAAAATGATTGAATGTTTTCTGAAAAGTTTTCAGGAAAAAAGTGAAACATCTTTGAGGGTTTTCTTTGTCTGTTCTTATACTTAATTTATGCAAAATTTCTTTACATAGAAGCAAGAAAAACTTGTTAGAGCAACCGCAGTTCAATTCTATAACAATCAAAAAACCTGAATATATCTTGAAAACTTTGTGTTTCCTAAAAATAGAAATGCTCACTTTTCACAGAAATGAATAAATTTGGAATTATCTGTCCCCCTCTGAATTTACTGCTTCTTAGACTGTGTTATATGCTGGCTTATATTAGTAAGTCAGATATTTTCAAACTTGGGTTTTAAATTAGATATAATGTCTTGCCTTGCCTTTTTTTCCCCTTTTTTTAAATGTTGAATGTAGAGGAGTCCTTAAAGCATGGAGATCCTTTTAATGATCTTATGATTTTGGCAGTGACAGTGCTTTCCTGTGTCTCCACATCTGAGCAGGTAATAACAGAATTAGACACATTTCTTCTCAGAGTATCACTTAATCTGTGATGAACGCATATAATTGAAGATCAAAGGAATTAGTTAAATGATTAACAAACTGCAAGAATATAAAAAGTGAAAAAAACGCACTTATGAAATGTTATCAGTTTGTGATTAAAATAAATTGTTTCATTTTTTAAAATGCTATGTAATAAGGCTACTTTAAAAATGTTTAATAGATATTAAATCTATTTGGAAGACCATAGGGCTGATTACGTGTTTCAGCTAATCAAGCAAAGATCAAATTTCCTTATTTATCCTAGATTTAGGTGGGCAGATAGACTCAGCTGTGGAAAACACTTCTGCAATATTTATAGAAATGGGGGCAGTTACACTAAGGAATGATAATGCCTTTTTAACAGCACTATGTCTGCAATTTAAGGTAAATTCTCACTGCAAAAAACCCAAACAAGCAGCAGCAACAACAAAACCAATGAGAGTGGGACTCTGTGCTGAAGTCTCTACTGTGGAATTAATCCCATTATGTATCTGTTTATTCCCAGAGTAACCACTTTTACTTGCTCAAACTGAGATTTCCCCTTAATGTGCTACTGAGAGGGGAAGAAGTTATGGTGCAATGTCTCTACTACTAGCACTTACATTAAAATAGTTTGTGATCCAAAAGACTAATGAAAAAGTTTCCCTAGAGAAAACCTGTTCTGCTAACATGACATATATCTTAGCTGCAAAATTTATTTTAGATATAATTTGAATATTGCCACAATTTGGATGTAACTGGAGCACACACATTTTTAGCTTTAGTGTAGTACATTTAGTCAAAATATATTGCCTGTGGGGTACCCCACAGATACCTTTAGATAGCATGATTTGTCAGTTTTTAATGTGACCTATGTATGGAGGCAATTACCCGGATTTAAACTCTCCTGGTTCTTCTACACTTCCTCGCCCATCTCCTTGATACATCATCTGTCCAGGGAAGAAAGACAAATTCGCCCCTGATTAACAGAGCATTCACTGATGGTGAAGTTACGTGATACGTAGCCGAGGCAAACTGGCAGCTTGCTGCCACCAAACCAGTGGCAAAAGTAATTTTGATTTACTTTTTTCCCAATTTTTTCTCCCCCCCAGTTTCATTATCCATATCCCTGAAATCTTACACTCAAACATATCTGAGAGTATAGATAGTGTGGGTATATCAGGTTTCGCTGCACCTGAGATACTAGTTCAACTCTGCTATAAATGGTGATAAAGATGTGTAGTGATCCTTACTCACTGTTCAGAATGTGTTTAACACATAGATGGTCTCTATTGCCTTTTAAAATGTGTTAATTAAGAGGTTAACCGACTAGAGTTTTGCATTTCTTAATTATTCTCTCTGCAAGATGCAGATAGGGTTTAGCATTTCTTTCAGTTCTTAGGTATTTCACTCCAAATTTTTTTCTAGTTGTTTGTTTTTCACTGCTTCATCATCTCAGATGCACCAACAGCCCATGGAAGTACTCTGTCAGGCAAAATGAAACTATTAATTTAGATTTTCTTCTGCAAATATTTAAATACTGTAATAAAAATAAAGTTTCTCCAGAATGTATTGATTATTACAGCATCATAGTTAATTTGCTCCCATGTAATTTTCATCTCACTGATTTCTTTGTCTGTGTTACCTTTAAGAGCTTGTCAATAAAAAAAAAAAAAAAAATAAACTCCCCAAACCTCTTAACCCACTTATATTGTTGAGACAAGAAAAGCTTGAGTGGTCTACCAGAAATAATTTTTTAAAAGTATTTCTAAAGCTTTCAAAATGTTGTCATCCCTTATAAGAAAGTGACATATTTTATTTACTTGTGTTGGAAAATGTTGGGACTGTTTATGTACTGGGTTATTGTGTGTTTATATGCCTACCCATTTCCACAATTATATTGTTTTTCCTTTCCAGAATGTCCATCCTGACAAAGAAATACTTGTTGATGTAGTAATGTGTTTGTGGCAGAAGTGTAAAACAGAACTTCAGCAAATCCAAATGAGTGGAAGTGACTGCTTAGAATATATCCACAGACACAAAGCTTACCAAGTACTCCTTCATTATAATGTATTTCTCTTAATGTGAATGCAGTCTGTTACAGAAAAGTCAGTAAAATACTGGTATCCAGTCCAAGTACCTTTTCTCATGGTAAAATGCAGATAAATCTTCTTCACCAAAAATATGAATTGTATATACACTTTGAACACACTGTGCTCACATATGCCAGTATCAAAATATCTCTTAGTTTTTTTGCAGTAAAGTAACTCACTCTCTGCCAGTGGGCCAGGGTGGTAAGAAGCTAAGTTAGTGAAAGCATCTGGGCATGATGTAAGAAGAAGAATTTGGGATGTTGTAGCAGAAAATATCAATTTTTTGATATTTCAAGAAAGTTCCCTAGATCAGTTGAGCAGTGGCAAAAACCTTACAGCTTAAGACAATGGAGAGGGGAGTCAATAGTATTTGGCCCACTGGATAGAGTCACAGCCTTACCTTGAATTTGTCCTGTGAGTGAGAGACTCGGTGAAATGGGCTCTCTGGGCTGCCAGTTGATGCTAACCAAACAGTTTCTGGAGGAGTTAATTTTGTGACCCTACATAGTAAAATTGTTCAGAGGTTCCCCAGAAGGTAGTGTATGGTTATTTTCCTCTGTATGTACAACAGAAGCATTTAGGTCTCTTTTATTCTGAGTTTAAATGGGAAGATATGGGAGATAAATGAGAGGCATGTAGTCAAATCTACTGGAAGGCTTACTGGTCTAGAGCAAGGTATAAAAATTATGGCTGTAGAACATTCATAAACCCTTGCAAAAGGAATGCAGGAATAATAATATTCTAGAATAAAAAAAGTCTGCCGTCTGAAGAAACAGGGGCTATGGAGCAGTGTAAATTCAGCATCTTAATCTGGTGACATTCAAAAAAAGAAGCCAGATCCAGGAAAGGAGTTGTGTGCATGCTTGTGAATATTTTTATTTTGAGTGCAAAACCTTGTCTACCTCTGTAATACATACATGTCTTCCAAAAATTTGATTTAGCACTGTCTTGGTTCTTTTTCTTTCTCGTTCTCCCATTTTTAGTGTGTTCATATACTCTGGATAGTACATGAAATAATGGAGAAGAGCAACATAGCAGACACTAATGTAATGTTTGCAGAGATAACGTTATGTCTAACTGCCATACTGGAAAATATAGCTGATTCTACAAGTGAATCTAAGGAAAAAGAAGGTAAAGCTTTCAAGAAAAGTTGAGTTTTATTTCAAGAATGACTTTCAAGATTGGAACTTTTCTGAGTTGAAAAGTGACAAACATATATTCAAAAAATATTGTGAAGAGATTGTTAAGGGTAGGCCAATGTTTTTTGCATAAAATTTAATCCATAATTGGAGCTAATGAAACCTGTTTTTCCAAGGATTTATGATTTCGTTCCTTACATTTCCAGTTCTACTGAAGTAACCCCATTTTGAATTACATCTCTTGATACTCACTCTCCTGATAAGTCTTCTACATATCTCTTAGCCCCTTTGGAGTAACCTCGGATCACTGATATGTTCTTTGAATATAGGCTAGGCAGAAGGCAGTCCATGCTGCGGCTCATTTGGAGCATTCAAATGCTGGTTGATTAGTTGCAGGCCAAACAAAAGGGGACAATATTGAGGTCATACTAAAGCTTTTGCATTTATTGGGTCATCAGTTTGGTTTTCTTCTCTACATAGTCTTGATTTTTGTATAGTAATTCAATTGTTTTTGAAGTTGAACTTGGCTGACATTATTGGGATATGCTATCACAATCACATTAAACAAATTTCCTTCCAAAACCTGACTAATGCTGTAAAATACAAATATTTAGACATACTTTTAAAAGTTCTCTGTTGTGTATTTTGGAATATGAATCATAATTCTCATAAATGTTTTACAGCAATTAGAGAGTAAATGTTGAGGATTTTTTTAGACCATATCTAGAAACAGAAAGAAATTACAATAGTTTTGTACTTTCAGAAGTAAAAAAATCTTGGGAAATTACTATTTGTTATTAGGTATTGAGTAGGTATTGTTTTTGGTGGTGGCAGTGTTAGGAAAATTCCAATATTCTCGAGGAGAATAAATGAATCCTCATTGTAGCACCCCTTCTTTTTCATTCAGTTTAGATATGTCTTTTTGGAGGAAAAGAAAGCTGAATAGATAGGAGCCATAGGTCAAAACAGGCTGACAGTCAAGCACATGCTTGTGCTGAAAAGAGCCTGTTTGCTGAATGAATACTGAGTGGATACAAATCTTCTTATTTATGAGGAAGAGATGGTGAACAAGCAGAAAGAAACACACAAAAGTGGCACAAGGAGTGACTAGAAGGTTGTTCCTCTGAAAGGGCAAAAAAAAAATTTATTTCAGCAAAGAAATTAAATTAGAGGGCTGTAACCAAGAACTAAAAAATTGCTTTCTCCTGTTTTGAAAAGGAAAACATAAGTTTGGATGCATTCTTCATAAATGAAAGTAATTTAAACAATCAAAGCAAACTTTAAGAGGGTGATAATACCGCTTCAAGAAATCTTAAAATGAAATAATATCTATCATAAAAATATGACCTCCTATACTGAAAAATCCTTCTATAAGTGAAATTAGCACTAAACCTACTATGAATTAGATAATAATAGATTTGAATTGATTTTAAAATGGAGAATTGATATGAATGCTACAAAAATATGAGGAACTACAAAATGAGTCCTAGTTTCATTAGCTTGGATGTAACATGGCTGTGAAATATAGGGTACCTTTAAAATACAGCATTATTGGATAATCATATCCTGTATTAGTGTAACTGTACATACATTGCTGTGCGTCTAAGCCCTGGAAAGCTTTTCAAGAAACAATATCATTGCCTCTCATAGTCGAACACTCAAGAATGGAATTATTGCCAGACTCCAGAATTAGTAGTAGAGTTGATCAAATGGTACTAAAATTTTCTGAGTTTATTCGATTTTCACTTTTGCTTTTCTTCCTATTAAATAGGAAGAACTGCCTCTCTTTCACAAGATGAAACCTGTGATATGCCTGAAATTCTGATGGTAATGTCCACTTTATCTTCATTGATACATTGATTTTGAATAGAATAAGAATTGCTTGAAGCTTTTCATACAATTTTGTATTTAGTTTTACAAAGATGAAATGTTTCACACAATCTTGCTAGTGCAGAGGAAAAAAGCAAAGATATTTTTTCAAATGAAATAAAATTTGAAAATTTTCCGAGTCTTTTTTATCCATCTTTTTTATGGAAGAGATTGTATTTGAAACTTTTTTTAGCGCATGAGCGTGGTGATTACCACTGTATGACTTTTTTTTTTTTTTTTAATGCCAATCTGCAGTACCAGCCTTAAATTGCTTGATAGCACATTTTATTAAGATGGTAGAAATTTTAGTCCTGCTTCATTTAGGAAAATATTTTGGGTTGTGTTTTTGCTTCCTTCTTTTTGTAAGGATCATGTAGACTAGATGAAACATCCTGAGTGTCCTTGCTTTGTTTAGCACTTTGCAGAATTGTCCAATCAAATGACTTACTAAAGCACATTAAGGGCGAATGATATGCCTTAGCCTGAGGATTCAGGAGTGTTGTCAGTGATACGTCTTAAGGCTTACACACATGGAGAAGCTTTAGTTCAGTGACAGTCTACTTAAAGGTGATGTCTTCTGAAGAAACAATGTTTTCTTAGTAGTATTTAATGGAATACTGAAAAACTGCTTGTGAAAAATACTGTGTTTTCAACTTAATTCTCTAAGTTCAGTTTCATTCTGCTATAAGCTAACTCTGAGTAATTGTTTTTGTTTTTTTTTTTTTTTCTGGAGCTGGAGGAAAATCAGTCCTACTTGGAATTGAAAACACTGATATTCGAATGTTAAAGTATGGGGAGCAGTGCCTGTGTAAAGATTATCTGACAACTTTAAACTTCAACAGCTAAAAAGAAGAGCATGTTACTTTTGATAGTCTATATTATAGTTTTTAATGCTGTTATCTAATAAAATGTGTTTATATGGGTTTTCATTTCAGAAAACTCCTACAGAACAATTACAAATTGCTTATGAAATTCTTGAAAAAGCAATTAATGACATGAACACATCTCGGTTAATGACCCTTTCACCAGATGGAAAGTCGATATTTGACAACTGCTGTAGAAAGGTAAAATTTACAAAAAGCTATACTGCAACAAAATCTATCAGTAATATATTGTATTTTGGTGACATAAACCTCATATTTTCTTCATACTTAGAAATCTTAGCGCTGTCAAATGTACCTCATCTTCCTGGCCCATGTAAGAAGAGAATAGAAAAAAATATATCTCTGTGTATTAGTGTTGTGGTTTAACCCCAGCTGGCAACTGAGCCTCACATAGCTGCTCACCCAGTCCCTCACAGTGTCCTGGGGGAAGGGTAAAAGCCAGAAAACTCATGGGTTGAGATAAAGACAGTTTAATAGGGAAAGCAAAAGATGCACCCCGGCAAAGCAAAACAAGGAATTAATTCACCGCTTCCCATGGGCAGGCAGGTGTTCAGCCAACTCCAGGAGTCCCCATCACATGTAATGGTGACTTGGGAAGACAAATGCCATCACTTGAACATCCAACCCCTCCTCCATCCCCCAGATTTATATACTGACCATGACGTTGTATGGGCTGGAATATCCCTTTGGTCAGTGGGATCAGCTGCCCTGGTTGTGCCTCCTCCCAACTTCTTGTGCCTCCTCAGCCTCCTCTCTGGTGGGGCGGTGTGAGAAGGAGAAAAGGCCTTGATGCTGTGTGAGCACTGCTCATCAGTAATGAAAACATCCCTGACATTATCAACACTATTTCGAGCACAAATCCAAAACACTGCTCCGTACCAGCTACTATGAAGAAAACTAACTCTGCCTAAGGCAAAGCCAGCACAAGTTGAAATAGCATTTTTCTCTTTCAATAGTAAACTATGAACTCCTTCAGGTTTTCTTTAACATTTTCTTTTGAAATAATTATAATAGATAGATTCCTTGTATAGAATAAGAGCAGAAATCCTGTTCGTATTTATTGCTTGCAACTGTTCATTATTAATCAATTTTTGCTGTTGAAGTGAGTTCAGATTTTCTAAATATTACCATTCTATATCAATATGATATTTGTTTTGTGGACTGGTAAGACATTAAAACATTTTTTGCAGTTTTGTCTTTATTAATGACCAAGTTTTCTAATGATTCTCAGATTTCATCTAGTTGTCTTTGTCCATTATCCATGCTTTCTCTGTCTGGTCACTCTCCTTTCCATGCTTTCTTGATTGACTGCATATTACACAAATATGATGACTTTCGGTGCTTGTCAGTTTACTGAAATAATATCAATATCAAGAAAAATGCAGTAAGCTAAGTAGTAAAAGTTTGTATTTGCTTAATTGCCACTTCCTATTTATTAGGTGGACTCAAATGATCAGAATTTGAATTCTGTTTTGAGATGTGGTGACGATAAAACAAGAACAGATAATGGTTTTGTAACAGATTTACACTTGGAGCTCATTCAGGCCCAACATCGAGTAGCTGTGAAGCTTCTTAAAATTACACAAGGTAGGTTTCAGTAAAGTTAAATAAAATCTTCATAACTTGATTAGAGTATTTTTGTTTATATATTCTGTAGTACTAAGGAATAAAGGACTATCTTGCTTTCTGAAGAGGAGCTGATGCTGGGCAGTTTGTATGCCACATATAGACAGAAATAATGTACTGAATTTGCAGAATTTAGATTTACATGGTACTAGTCTCCAACCTCTACTCAACCAATGGGAGTTAAATTTTGCTACCACTAACGGATTTCATTCCTAGACAGTTCATTGTTGTATTTTAGTTATAATACTAACTTTTGCAGTGCCAGTAAAGAAAAATTTGGGGATGTTCTGAGGCTTTATTTTTTTTTCTGTAATGCTAATTTTCTCTCTAGAGGATGACTTGAATATTTTATTAAATGCTCTTGGTAATTTGAACTTCTGCTCCTATGAAGTTGTCTCTGTATCTTTACAGCTAGCAAATATGCATGCCACTCTTGCCAAATGGCTTCTGAAAAAACTCAGCTTGTTCTCTCATTCTTAGTGTTGTTTTGGTTTTTTTTAATTAAAAGCTAGTATTAGCTTGACACTGCAGAGCTACACTGTGCCTTGCTCCCTATGATCAAACAAAACCTCTCTTTTTCTGTGATATTAATATAACTACTAAAGATGTTAGAGCAGGAGGGTGGAATATTTTTAGTGCCGTGATCTGTACAAGAAATTCTGCTTGAACCAAAGAAAAGAACGTGAGATGGAGCAGAGCTTTACTATAAAACTACATGTTAACCTCTCTCAGTCAATTTTTTGTCATTATTTCTTTCTACACAGGTGGTCAGTTTGTTGACAGAAGTCTTAAGTCTAGTAAGTTTCATGAGAAGAATATTGAAGATTTCCAATATATATCAGGTAAGGCTTATTAATTAAGATTTTAGAAGTATAATAAATTGTGACTGTTTTATAAATGTCTTAAAATATCTGTTTTATAGAAGAACTTATAATGAAAAAAATTAAAAAGAATAAGCTATCCAGAGCAATCTTTTTGATGCAAAAGGCTGCACAGAAGTTCCCTGAAGAGTTAACTACTACTTCCCAAAGGCAGCTACTGGAGGTAATAAGAAAAATCTTATGATAGAAATTCTTTTTCATTAGCACAGTTTCTCATGTTCTGTGTAATTAAGATAGGGAATACTACTTCTTATAAAAACAGGAACTTGAGAGTCATTGTGTGTTTTTAACTTCTATTGTCAATATTTTTCCTGAGAAGTTTCAGAATGATGAAAGAATAAAGTTACCTTAAAACGAGGAAGAAGCATATCCCCAAATTTTGTGCATGCATGCAAATTGCAGGAAACCTGAGAGAAGATCTTTCCTTCTACACTTAATCACCTAGACTTTGCAGTTATGAACCTATACCCTGCCAAAATGTCATTCAGGTTTCCTTATTGTAATCTTCAACATTGTTCTTTTTCCAAGATCTGTAAGTTTTTGTAGAATACTTTGGCTGGTGATGTTGACATGGAATTTATTTTATTCTTACTGAATAAACAGTTTAGATATTGTGATTTTGTAATTTATTGGAGCTAAAAGTAGGTTCTTCCTGGGCTCATTTCAGTCTCTTGCAACTAATGAGGGTATTTCCATTGACCTTTGTGCCAGCATCTGTCCATGAAAATTGCCTGCTCATCAACAGGGTTTAAAATTTTTTATAGCCTGTACAACAGATAACAGAATCTGCAATTTTCACTATGTATATAAAAGAGTATTTTAAACAAGAAGTTACTAGAAAGTGTTTTAAGTGCAACAAATTTGGAAGCATGATTAATATATATATATTAATTAATTAATATATATACATATATTTAGTACATCAGAAGAATGCAAAAACTGGATCAGAAAAGGCATACATTAAAAATCTCTCTCATATATTTGTAAAATATATGTTATTTATGAATATCATAAATATATCAAATGTTGTGATACGGTATGAAAGTTGTAACTGTAGTCACCAAAGAAGACTTACAAGCAATTAGCAAGGAATGTGTGGTTATCCCAAAGAAACACTTACCAAGCTCTTACACTGACCTTCACTACATTTTGCTTCTGTGCACTTTTCACCAAGAAAGATGTAGATGAAAAAATACAATATATCTGCAGCTAGTTGCCAGAAAATATCAGAATTCGCTTTGTTTGGACAAACTTAGCGTGATCTCTTTTGATATTTGTTTTATGATGAAATATTTAATTATATGCTTAATTAATTTTCCTGCTGGAGATGGATGGTGCTCACTTAAAAAACAGCAAATCCATGCTTTTGTTTTCATGCTTTTGCTTTTTTTATTGTAGAGTTCTATATAGAATTACTTGCATCTTCTGGTCTTTTCTACTGTAATCAGGACAATATGCTACAAATCTGTTCTTATTATGTAGCAAAATTGGAAGCAGCTTGTTTTATTTTGAGAAGCATACAAATAACCATTTCTCATGCAGTAAACAACTGAGTAGGTATGGAAGCTTCTGAGTTGTATGTGTATACTCAACTACCTCAAGCTGTTTAACGAGCTACTGTGCAGCCTTCCATTTTTATTATTTCTTTCCCAGTTGTTTAATTCTTCCTTCCTGTCCTGTATGTCTAGTTGGACATCCAAGTCTTTACAGAATTGGATACACTGGTAGTTCTCATTGGCCAGTTGTAAAATTGAATTAATGTGATTAAGTTAATACCGCAGTGCAAGTCTGTGACAGGGGCAGGGATAATGTGTTTTATTACAGGTTGAGCATTTGGGGTTTTATGGTGACATTTGGCTTCCTCAACCGTAAGATTACTCTTGCTCATCTTGCAACACTGCCACATTCATTATCTTCCAAGTTCTACAATTACTGAAGTACAGGTCATGCAGTACCACCCTCAGTCACAACACTATCTTTACCTGGGAGCATTTCCACCCTTGCGCTAATCAGAAATATGTCCTCAGACAAGAATTAGTCTATGATTCTTTTAATTAAAAATTGTATCATAGGACAGCTTACAATGAGGAAGTATATTTTTAAAGGAAGCGATGAAGCTTCAAACTACTGATTGCAAAAGTTGAATGGTTGTGTGACGGAAAGAGGCACTCTGTATCGTGTTCTTTATCTTATGTCCTTCCTTTAATGTGTCCCACTAGGGTGGATACAACCCTAATCTAAGGGGAGAGAGAGTGGGAAGGAGTGGTAGGGCTGTGAAAATTATTAGCTAAGCAAAAGACTCTGTTAATCTTAGCGCCCTGTTTCACTCATTTGACCATAGATCTGTAATCTTTTCATAATTTTTGGACATGAGATTCCGGGCTTACTCAATCTGTGATCTGACCTGCTATGGTGTAGTCTTCTAAATGTATGAGGACAGAAACAAGGAACTGTTAAGGTGCAAGATTATAGGAATGTCACTGAATTACCAATGTCTTGGGGTTTTTTTTTTTCAGTTTATCTTTCAGACTCAGCTCAGCCTAAATCCTTAGTCCAGTGTAGGGTACTAAAAGGCTTCAAATAAAATTTCCAGTTGTAGGAATATGTCATTTCTTGTCTCTACAAAAAATGTAATCCTTGTTCATCTCTGGGAGTTGGCCTTTTTGGCTTTGATATGCACTGAACAGCTGCCACAAGTCAAGATACAGAAGTACTAAGTTCTTAATATTAGATTTCCAAGTTAAATTTTTCTTGAACTGACAATGGAATCAAGGTGAAGGAACCAACCAATTTGCTATTCAGTCAAGTAAGAAAAAAGTGTACCCTTGATCTCCAACCAAATGGCCACATAATCACTGTGTGCAGGGGGTCCCCACATTTTTGCAAGACTAATAGACTGTCAGTCAGCTTTCAGCTGTCTACAGCTAACAGGAAAAAATAGCTTAGCCCTACTTTTTCTGGACCCACATTCTCCTCCTTTTTCTTTATTTCTAGACTTATTTTTTTCCTGTTTCTGAAGTATGAAAAATCAGTCTAACCACTTGCACAGCTCCTTCAGAAATTCCACAGATTAGGTTTCCAGCTCTCTCCTAAATAGGAGTTGATATATTTTCTTTTTCTTGTTGGAGTTAGTCACTGGCTGGCACTAATTGCTTATCAACATTGTTTGTGATCACTCTCTTTTTTCCTATAGGTTCTTCTAAATTTGGGTATGCCTCTTTCCTAGGCAACCCTGCTTCTCTAATTGTGAAATGAATCTGCATATGTAAGCTTACACAAAGTACTGTTCATCCTAATTTAGGATGTAGGGTAGTATGAAAAGCCTCTGAAAGTTTTCTACATAACATTGAAATTTTCTATGACAATTTGAAAATAATTTATAAATTTTTAATCTGTCTGATTGTTATATTTTGATAGTTTTCCCTTTTGTTTTAATTTCAATCATAGGAAGCACTAACTTTAATTGAGCAAGTTGAAGCTGAACAAAGTGCATTGTATCGCAGTCTCAAAGAAGCTATGAGCAGCAAGAAAAAAAGCAAGACTCCTCCTCCTCCTCTGTTACTTTCTAGATCGCATTGCTCCATGACATTTAAACCAGCTCCATTTGATTCAGATATTCAGGTAATGTTTTTCATGATGACTGCATAAGAAATAACTAAACAATACACAAGAGAAAATGTTGTTTCAACACATTTTTCTCTGTTCCTGAGAAGATTATGTTATTCTAATTTAATTAAGTATCCCTTTTTTTTCCTCTGTGAGTCAGTTTTCCTCTGTGACTCACTGTTTTGATCTTCACATTTGCATGAAACTTGATCTTGTGCGTCATGTTCCTTGGTGCTTCTGTTGTCTAATACTTATTTATTCGACTTATCAAAAGCTCATTTTCTCACTTAGGGGTTGACAGACTCCTAGTTACCCTCTGAAGAGATGCAAAACTGTTGCACCATGTGATGCAAGAAAGTACCACGCTGAAGTCTCTGTTAATGAAATGTTGAAGTGACATAGTTCAGGTGGAAATAATCCACTTTCTGTTGAACATGTAGAGACACAGAACTGTGTGGATCATAGGGGATATTAGGAGAGGTCTCTCTGAAGTGAGATTAGACAAGTTTGCTCAGAGCTTTATGCAGTCAGTTCTGAAAACTTCCAAGAATGGAGACAGCTTCTCTGGAAACTGTGTTACAGCAGGGCAACGTTCATAGGAAAACTTTTTTTCTTATGTACAGTTGGAATCTCCCTTGCTTCAGTTTAGGTCTATGATTAGGTCTACCATGCACTACTGTGAAAAGTAAATGACATCTACTCCTCTCCCTTCCTCTGCTAATCAAGTAATTTTATCACAGAGGCCAGTCATGGTGGTCTGACACTTTCCGTGCCTTAAATTATGTCTCCCCTGATGGGGGAGACCCCCGAGTCTTTGCCAGTAGTCCGAGAGACGAACGGGACCTTCAGCATTCACTGCTCTGAGATAGTAGTTTATTTAAGTCTTATCAGAGAGATAGCACTACTAATGTGACCCAGACATAGCACAAAGCAGAGAATGCAAGAAAAGCCGAATTATCAAGATTGCACAGCCTTTTTAAAGGTAAATTACCCAATGAAAACTTAAAACGAAAGATATTTTCCTTTTTCCACCAATATTCAATAGATCACTTTGTCACATAGACAGGAACTGCGGAATTCTTTATCCAATCATCCTAAACTACTTTTGCCACAGAATATGGAGCACTAGAAGAAGAAGAAGAAGAAGAAGAAGAAGGGCTGGAAAACAATAACTATCCTCCATCTTGGAATTTTTACTTTTTATCTATTTACTATATTAACAAACCCAAAACCTCTAAATTCTTCACCTTGTGACAATCTTACATAATATTCTATCACCTAGTTCACACCAGTGTGGATTCTAATTCTTCCCGGACAGTAGGCAATTTTCTCCATGGACGAAGGTCAAAAACTGTGTTGTCCAGGGGGGTAGAACCCTTCAAAACAGGCAGAGAAATATCCTCTGTACTCTGGATTCCCACAGTGGTCAGCCCTGATCTGCCCTTGGTAAATCCATTCTGACTGTTCCAAGTTACCTTATTCTCTTTCCCTTGTCAGGAAAGGATTCAAACAGGCTGAAGTATGAAAAATACACTAGCTGTAGCTTTCTTGAGAGAGAAATTTTCGTATTTTCGAGCTTCCTCAAAATAATCATGTGTATAAACACAGTAGAAACTCAAATCTTATTAATAATGCTAAGAATGTTTCTGTGAACAGTTGTTTCATAACCTGCAGCTTTACTGCAGTTTTATTAGTGAGTTTCAAATATATTATGCAGGTAAAAGTTTATTCTTTTTATCCTTACTGAATGTAAAATAAAATTTTGAACAAAAAAACCTTTAAAATTTGGTAGTTTTATTTTAGTAAGTGTTCAGACTTCATTTTGTTTGATACAGGAGAGTGAATGTAGCATCTTGGGCCGCTAGATGGCGAAATGTGATTACTATTTTTCTAATTTGAGCCCAGGTAGTCTAGAAGAGTTTTTTTCTGAAGTTACACATAGCTGTTGAGCAGACAGGAAGGGTAATTTTTTATGTAGACGTTATTAACTGAATACTTAGAATTTAGTTAGTTTCTTAGGGTAAATTTATGTCTAGGATTTAAGTAGACTTATATAGTTCTTGTACTAGGAGTCAAAATACTGCTGAAATTTTCAGATCTTGAGGCTCATTTGCTGAAAACAGTCTCCTCAATTTCAATAACACCTTGTGGAAAACAGTCAACAGGGGAACACCAAAAAATGTCCTCATTTAGACTTCTGTAAGGCTTTTGATATGGACTCACATGACATCCTGATCTCCAGATTGAAGAGACGTGGATTTGATGGATGAATAGCCATTCTGTGGATAAGGAATTGGCTGGATGGACACAGCCAGAGTTGTGGTCCATGGCTCTATGTCCAGGTAGTGGATGGTGATGAGTGGGGTCCCTCAGAGCTCAGTCTTGGGACTGGTGCTCTTCAGTACCTTCATCAATGACACAGACTGGTGAGATGGAGTGCAGCCTCAGCAGGGTTGATGACAGGAAGCTGAGCTCTGCAGTTGACACAACAGAAGGGAGGGATGTCATACCTGCATTTCTTTTGCCTGATATTAAGGATCTGTACTCAAGTAGTTTGCTGAATCAGAACCCGATGCCAACTTTAGAATACTATTGCAGGGATCAAATAATGGATCTAGGTAACTTTAAATCTATGACCTATAGAGTTTGTGCTTTGGGATAGCTTTGAGGAATAGGGTAGCTCAAGGTGGGGTTACGATAATGGAGAGTCATCTGGTTTTTATTGCCACTGTAGTGTATTTAGTTCTTCAGCTAAATAAATTAATTGCAGTGCAGTTAGACTATACTTTTTTATAACTAAGCTGAATTTTTTTGCAGAGACTTTTCACAAAATTTTTACATTCTACATTGGGCAAAACTTGGAAATAATACTGTGCATCAACTAATTTTGTTCTCATTTTCTTCAAAGGTTTCATGGTACTGTATTTTGGGTTCTGTGGCAGGAGGAAGTAATACAAAAGTAAGGTTAAATAGCAATAAACTTCAACATTCAGGAGAAGAGGTAAGACAGAGGTAAAACTTTAGGTAATTCTCTCTTCCTCTAAAAAAAACCCAACTCTCTAAATCTTTCTATCTGATATATTTTTTTAAATCATGTAGGTGGCTAAGCCTTTGACAAACTCTTCTATCTTTACACCAGAAAACTTCTAGGAATCTTTTTTGAATAATAAATTCAATTACTCAGAAGCTTCAAGTCAAATAAATCTGTCTCTTTTTATAACTATGTTTTTTTGAGAGATACCTAAGAAATGCAAAAGTAAAAGAAAGTATATGAAGTATTTTTAAAGTGTGCTCCAGTCACTACTCTTTCCAGGAACTCAAAAAAAGAGAAATTATAAACAGATAAAGATTCATTATTCTTCTTAATTGTGTAACTTCTATCAGCTCTTTCTTCTAAACAAGACATTGCCTTACTTAATTCTGACAGCATGATAATACAGCTCTTTCAATAACCTTCACGTTCAGACATGGTTTATTTCTAGGTTCATGCTCTTTCCCTTTTATGTTGTGAACATGTGGTATGGTGAATCATCCCACACATCCTTAGTTACTTATGACTGATCATGTTGACTGTGTTGGTCCTCTTACATTATTTATTCATTACAATTTGACATTTAATTTTTTTAATTTTTTTTTTGTTTGGTTGATTGGTTTGGTTTGGTTTTGCATTTTTAGGTAGGTTTTTTTTTTCCTTTGGATCACATTCTGATGTTTCTGCACAGACTGAGAAAGTTCTGGTTTTTGTTCACTTACGCCTGCTATTGCATTGTTCTCCTGAATGACAACAATGAACCATCCAAATACTGTGCATTTTGTGATTTAAGAAAGGAGCAAGAAAGCTTCAGCATGTCCTCTTCAACAGACTTTTCTGTAATCTAACACCTCATTGATCAATTCTGTGATCATTTTTATATCTGGAAATCTGCATGAAGAGTTCCGTTCTTTGCAGGGCAAGTCTGTTGTGCTTTGTGACAGGAGAATGATCTCAACCTCTTTTGCCTGATGTTTCAAGCTTTCCTGGCTTTGTAAGCAAGCTCTATACTAACACTGATAGACTAGTCTTTGGTGATGGAGAGGGAGTCTTTGCACTTGTTCCCCTGGCTCCTCCTCTTAAAGGAAAGTGTGTGAAAAGAGGTGTGTGTAGGTAATAGAGGCTTTGATGTTGTTCCTGATACTCTGATCATCAAATCCAGAAAATCAAGCTTCCTGTGATGTTCGGTGAGTTAGTTTCAATATACCATCCTGTACTAGGTGAATCAAGTGTTTGACAGGTGACTTTCACCCCACTGTTGGCAGTTTTTTTCTCTGAATTTGCTGCGGTCCACCCAAGCCACTGACCATCTTGGCTCTGACAGGCACTGGAGACTCACAAACCTGAGGTTAACCATCTGCCTCTGCAATGGAACTGCTCTTTGCTTTAGGATATGCTTTTGAAAAATTCTGATCTGCAGGCAAATTCTCTACCTGCTGGCTCCAAGAAAAAAGTTTAGAGTTCTCGGGGATCGAACGATCTATCACTTGTCATAAAGGAATGTTGCAGACTGTTGCACACTTATTTCTGGTCTGCTGGTTCAGGATTCAGCCCCAGCATCTGAAGTTCAGAAGTCTCCTTATGAAGGCCTGACTATGTTTGAATAAGAGCATTGTGTTGATGCTGTGTTATGATCTTGATTCTCGTGTTATCTTTCCATCACTGGCACATGTTTCTTTTTTCAAGACCCTTGAAGTCTACAAATCTTCCTTGTGTAAGTTGTCTTGTTTACAGAGAGGAAGGTGGAAAATCCTCTTAGGAGTGAGCCATGATGTTAAAGTGTAGATACACAATTACTTGAAGGAAAAATGAAGATCTTGAAAGTATGTTGTTTGCTTCACAAACTCCGAAGTGCTGTTAATGGTGCTGAAAGGACCAGAGATATCTCTGCCCATATCTGTTACAAGAAGGTGGCATGTATGAAGGAGAGCAGTATGGTCTTTCTGTGGAAACACAGCTCAGGGCCAGAATGTATCAGCTCAATGACTGCAAGCATGCACAATCACTGTGTGAATGTTCAAATGGACACAAGTATCTTAGAAAAACGACAGGTTCTGGTACTTAACAGTTCTCTTAGGTTATGTGCCCTGTATATACATCAGCATTCCAGAGAAAACTGATGCTTTTCTTCACCTATCATTTCACTGTTTTCTCATCATTTTCAAGAATTTTATACAAGAATCTAGTACATGACACACTGTTAACCTAGACTGTACTTTGATTGTATCCAAGACCATTAAATAGTTTGTTTAACAATAAAAGTTTAGAACTTGAGATTTGTTTTTGATATGTACAGTGGGTGTAACTAGAAAAATATTTTTATTGGTAGATACCAGCAGATGGGAAAATCCTCTTGGAAGTACAAGGCTTAGATGCCAATGAGAAATACGTATTTGCCGTTGCAGCATATTCTTCAGATGGAAAACTTATTGGTGATGCCGTCGGGCAAATGACTAAGCCAATCCTTGCTTATCCACCCCTTTCTGCTACCACTGTTCGAGCATATCTAACTCAGGTAGGGTTAGAGTATGATACACCTACTTTAATTTAGTTGTAATTACTTGTTTTCAGTGGTTGTTCTAAAACTGTATCTGGTAACAACTTGAGAACTTCTTGCCAAAGCTTGATGAGCACAAATCACAATTTTAACACAAAAAATAGTATATCTAAGTAAATTGATTCTTAATTCAAAATTATTGGATATGTCAGGTTCAATGGAAAGGGCTCTCTCAGCTAGTTTTCTTACCCGTCTCTGTTTTTCAGTCTGCATTTAGCTTCTTTCTTTTTTTTATTTTTTTTTTTTTTCATTTTTGTGATTGAGACCAAATACTAGAAATCATCTTACTAGTCATTATAGAATAAAAAATGTTATTGAACTTAACAGGTATCAAAGCCAACCATTTTCATATTGAAATTAGTTTTGTAATATCTTGTGAAAGACCACAAAGGTTGTCAGATCTTCATCATAATTTTCTGTGTTCTTTCTAAAGGATATTTAAAAGAGATTGAGACACAGAGAACAGTGAAATTGTCTAGCCCTATAGATAGATCATGGGGAACAGTTAGAAGCTTTTCTAACATGCTCCAGTGTAAGATGTATCCACATGAATTTATGCCTACATATTTGGCTTAGTTTACATCCCATTATTCAGAGCAGAAGGGCATTCTGCAGTATTAGCAAAAATAAAATGAACCTAGAGGAATTTGTATGCCTTCAAAAACTGCAGCACAATGCCTGTAAAGTATTCCACACAGGGCTGTTAGAGCATTGCTCAACAGTCAAGGAACTCTTCTGCTTTCTCTGATGCTAAATCTGAAGCACACGAATATTAGTGGAATCTGATTGTTGCTACATGTATTTTATTCAAATATGTCAGAGTATTTTTAGAGAAATTGTATATTTACATGTTGTGGAGAGTTTTGAAACCTTCTTTATCCTATAACTATATCTGGCTTGGTTATTTGATGAACATGTCAACTTGCTGTTTGTTTGTTTTGTAGGTAACCTATCAGACTGGCAACTTTAGATTGACCAGAGCAGCATTTTCACCACTGTGGGATTACCTTGTTTCAAATTCTTCTCCACTGCCTCCCAACGAAGCTGTTATTTCTGCAAGTAGTAATTTGACTCTCTCTGAAAAAAGGTAATTGGTGAAACAAAATTAAAATAATAGTTAATTATCTGTAATTATTTTCTAATTATAGATGTGCACATTTTATTTAGAAGAGTTACAAGCTGTGGAATTTTGTTCAGGATTGTGATATGAAAAACGTTCTGAAAAAAACATTGTGAAATGTGTTATAAAAATGTAGTGGTTTATAATTAGCAGAGGATTTTTGTTATTTATGAAACTGCTAACATTTACACACCTAATTCTTTATAATGGCTGTTTCCTTAAGATAATTGGGAAACGTTTCTAAAGTGGGTACTAGTTTTGTGTGATGCATTTTCATATGCAAAATGTATCATATGCACTGGGTTCTTGACTTTCCAATTAAGGGAGCAATAGATCTCAGAAATTGTGGAAATTTTGCCAAAAACACCAAACAAAATAGGTGAATGCTTGCTAATTTTATTTTGGGGTGGCTATATAATGTGCCAATAATATTTGCGTATGTTAAGGGGCTTTAGAGATATTTAAAATTAACTCTTTTATGAAAAAATTTCAAATGTTCAACCATAATATTATATAAGTTTTTCATAGCCCAGCTAGAAATTTTGTGATTACATTTACTGAAATTCAATAGATCTAGATTCAGAAATACATCAAAACTTAATTTATTCCCAGATAAAAGAAATTTTTATGAAATAATATACATGAAATACTGTAAGAAAACTAGTTTTAAATGTAAGTCAGCTATTTATGATTTGATAATGAATTAACATCCAATATAACTGAATACAAATCATCCACTTCACTATCTGCCCTTCAAGTGCCACCACGTGTCTGATACTAGGCATACATACAAATGCACCAAGGGTCTTGATGTTACTTGCCATAGCCATAGCAGCACTTGGGATTTACACACAACCTGTGGACTGCATTGGTGCCAGCAGATAATCACTACATATCCTATTTCATGAGTATCCCTGGCCTAGGCAATAAAGCAGGAATGGTCATTGTGCTGTTTTTTGCATTTGTTTTTTCAATTTTTTTTTGAACACGTCCAGCTCTAGGGATAACATTGTAATGAATCTATTTTCAGATAAATCAGATGAAGACAGAAAATTTTAAGTAGCTGTGCAAAGCAGTTTGGGATTTTGCTTTTCTGACAGTTATGGCCAAGCCTCTTTTTTTTTTTTTTTTTTTTTTTTTTTTTTTTTTTTTTTTTAATTAACATGGAAGATTCTCACAGCTGCAGTATCAGGCAGTTTCAGTTTTACTGACCAGTAGGTAAGAAATTGTACTCACTAAAGGGACAGCAGAGGGAGCCTGACGGAAAGGAAACCCGTGTTTCCAGCCAGAAGCCGTGGTGGTAGTATCTTGGTAATGTCAAGTGTGTGAATGTGTCTATTTGATCTTCCTCCTCGAGTTTCTGTCTCTCTCAGGAAATAGGATCAAGGAGAAGAAGGAATTTATTTCTTGTACTTCAAAATCATAGGATTTCTCCTGTAACAAAAATATTTTAAAAATACAGCAAGTACAAATGCCCCTCTGTCCCCAGGGAGGAAAAAAAACCAACCAAAAAACATCTTGACAGAAAAGCAGGCAAAAGAAAAGAGATTCTTTTGAGACTTGTAATACAAGACATTAACTGTTGAAAAGGAGTCTGTTAGTAATACTTAGTAATGGACTTCACCAACTGCATGTATCATTGTCAGAATACAGAAGAACAATGTGTAAAAGGAGACAGTGAAAATAAATAAGCTGTAGCATCTGAAGTTTTCGAAGACAGTTGAAAATTAGTTTCACTGGATTAGATGATACAAACAAGGAAAAGTTTTCTTAGATTAGTAGAATGTGGACAGCAATTTCAAAAGAAGTCTTACTTTTATTTATTAAGTTTTTAATTTAGAAATTGTAAGCAATTTTTTCAGTTTTATATATAAATCTTAATTCCAGATGAAGCTATAGTAATCCTTTTTGTCAATAATTTTAAAACTAAAGACTTCATTTTATTATAATGCAGTTTCAGGCATGCAAGATCTGAATAATAATTAACATGCTTTCACCGTTCTTTTGCTTTTGTATTTTGTAGGTTACGTTTTGAAGCTGTATCTCAGACTTCTCCTATTAGCTTACACCTCTTTTTGAGGAATATATTTGCTGTCTCTGACATTAATGTCATGGAAGGAGCCCTGTTCTGTGATTCCATCTGTTCCAGTGAGATGTTTTATAAGGAGCAAGTATGTGTGGTTTAAAATAATATACTGGATTTGATTTTACTTTTCCATCAGCTTTATTTAATCATTGCAAGATAGATGTTGCAATCAACTAATCCTATTTACAGAATTCTTTGTTTTCTGTGGGTTACGTGATCTTTCTGAAGTATTTCAGAAGCTGTTGATTGTTTACATCCTGCTGGAATGATGGTTCCTGAGTCAGTTATTGCCTAATCCAAAGCCCACTGATTCTTACTGAGGAAGGATTTATCTTTAGTGGTGGTAGACTATAGTTTAAGAAAGAGGTATAGTAATTGTTATTTTTGTCCAACTAAGATGTACCTCGAATTTTTAATTTTAAACATTTATGCTATTAAATACATATACTTTAATTAAGATTTGAATTCTAATAGGGTTTCATGGTTTTAATATACTAATACTTTATTTCAGACTTTTTTGTAGTATAATGGCGTGTTAATGACAAAAAAGCCCCTTTCTTTTTTATTTGGATAGTCAAGCTTTGCCTCTGGTATTATTGCATTCCTCTTCTATTCCTTTCTTTGCTGAAGTACTTGTGAAAAATGTGAGCAGTTGATTACTCAGTGACTACTGGATCAGTTTGCACTTGCCAGGACTGCAAGAGATAACTTGAAGGGAAAGGAAGGAATTATCCTTCCTTTACCTACTCTGAGAGGCTAGCATGTGAAATTTTCACTCCACATAGTTTGAGGTTATTAATCAGACTCAATTTGTAAATTATATGGGCAAACTCAGAGGGTACAATCAAATCTAGAGCAATTGTTTCCTTTAGAATGAAATAATGTGTTTTTTAATATACTTCTAACAGGTGTCGATGTAAATTCATTTTTAAGCTTTTATCTTACTTGCTGCTTATCCTGCTTTTTAAACTGCAATAACATTTGTCTTCTTCCACTCTCAAATGATTTGAAACAACAGAATGCATATTTAAATCAAAATGTGTTTTTCTTTTACAGGTTGCTAGATTAGCAGAATGTGAAAGAATGGCTGTGGCAATTGAACTCAGTAACTGGTTGAACAATGCAAATTACACCCTGCAGTCTGTTGTACAGTGTTATGGCCTCCTTGCCCCACTGATTTATCACAAGATTTTTTTAGTGCCAGTAGTTCAGGTGAGAGCATTTTAAGACAAAGCAGCTGTCAAGTCCCGCAGTTATTGTGATCCAAATGAAACTTAAAATAGACAGTACAGTTAGAGAGCTAAATATCTAGGCTTCGACTTCTTAATAGCTGATGAAAGAAAAGCCTTTTATATTTTTATGTGTCCCCAATGCACACATGTTCAGTGTAAGCTGCACACATTCTGCTCTCAGATATGGGGAAGTAACTGCCGAATTGATTGTTTCTTCAGGGTGATTGTTGGTATTTTAAACTGTAGCAGAATCTACAGTAGGACTTCTACTTGAATGTTATTTGCAGGTGGCAGTTTTGAGGAAAGAAAAACAGCACTTGCCTGTGTTTTTTTGTGGTTGGTTTTTTTTTTTTTTTTAATTTGGAATGTTTGCTTCATATCCAGTTTTGTTTTCTTCTTAAAGAAAAGAAAGCTATTCAGTGTCTTGATAATGCAGTCCTTAGTTTTCAGGCATGCGCTCCTTTCCAGAAGCAAGCACCTTCTCTTTGAAAACAGAGTACCCGAATCCTTCCCTGCCATTTATGAAGAAGCAGATGTGTTTTTCAGATTCAGCAAGGATATAGTAGAAACATGCAAATTTTTTCCCTGTAATTAGGTAGCCGTTTTAGGTAGCAGCAGTAAGAGTGTATTCACTCTGTGAGAAAGGATGAGGTGACTGCACTGCAGTTGAGGCACAGACCAAAAAACCAAAAAAAATCATCTATTTGAATACAGGGATAGCTTCTTGCTTAAGATGTTCTTGGCTCTGGTGACCTACTAAAGGGACAGCTAGCCACTGGAAATGGCTCCTGTTTCAGATTTCTTAATTAAAGTGAAAAATAATTTAGCCACATGTTCTTTTCATGTCTGATAGACAAAATGGGGGAAAGAAGAATTTTATTTTTACAGCATACTGGAAATATTTTTCTTCCATTTGAAATTCTGACCATCTCAATATATTTTTAAGCAGTCTTCCAGTAGGATTATGTAATCTTGCTGAATTAAACATTCTTGGATTTCATCTTAGTTAAATCAGCAAAAATATCCATAATGTATCTATAATTTAATATCTGGGATTTTATATGAACATGTCATTTATTCCAAAGAACTATGGTTGAAATCTTGACACTGTTAAATTAAGTGGAAATTTTATTATTGGCATTTATAGAGCTAAAGTTTCATCCTATTCATTAGATTTCAAAGTATTTTTGAAGTTCACCATCAAATACAATAGGCTGTACAGAGGCACAAGCTTGTAAGTATGCTCCAGACTGTAAACTTTGTTTTAACCCTTGTATTTACAGATCCTCATTAAATGCTTGGCTGTCCTCCAAGAAATTCCAAGTGCTACTTTGCAAAGGAGACAGGAAGGATGTTATGAGAGTATTCAGCATATGATAGCTTGTATTTCATATCATACAGCAAAGGTATGGTGTGTATTGTTGTGCTTACAGCTTAATTTGAGATGTAGCTCTTGTCATTTAGAGAAAAAAAAAGAGATTTTGAAAGCTGACCTTCAGAATGATATCTTAGAGAACCAGCAATCTTAAATAGTAAAGGCATACAAATATTTATTAGTATCTTTGAGTCAGTGCATTTTATATAACAATGAAATTTTGACTTTTAATATTTATTTATTCAGAACATAGTCTGTAACTGTTAGTCCAAGTCATTAGATCCATATTTTATATCATTGTGTGTATTTTTATATTTAAGGTAGTACTATTTTCAATAAGACGTATACATAATATGTAAGTTTAAAAGTTTATTTGTTGCAAATCAGCCGTATTTGTAGTTTTAATCAGATTAACATACCTGGTTTTGTTGCTAATTAGATACAAGAGACTTTATACTATTTAGTCTTGCATGCTGGCAGAAATGAAGCACTTTGACTTTCAACTATAATATGTATCTGTAGATGACATTTATGATTCAGATATTCAATCTATTTAGTGAGATAAGGAGAAACATGGTACTGGATTTTTTTCCTCGGGTTTAGAGACATGCTGCACTTAAATTACTCGCTATCATGAACGTGTGATACTGAAAAGGTCAGCTTTCCTCTAGCTTTGAGTACACCTCAACTAAGAGCTCATACTGAAGCTGAGCTGGGGCTAATGGTTGGAGGGATTCCCCCGTGTTAGTGATTCCTCAGCTCAGTCTCTATAGGAGCTCAGTCTCTGTGCTCACCTCACAAGAGCAGATCAGTATCAAATAACCCTAAAAATGCTCTGCAAGGCCAGCATGGCTATGAGGCCAGGAGCCAAGGGCAATGCCATGGCTGGCAGAGCAGCACCTGGCAGTGAGGTTCAACCAGGCATCCAGATTATCAGGTAAGTTTGTGGTGATGAGGCAGGTCAGATTTGAAGCTGGGAAGTCAGTCCACAGGTCAGGATAAGGCCTGGTGAGGTGGCTAGGGTCAGACAGAGCCCAGCAGGCTGGTCCGTCATGATGGGAACAGTCTGAGGTCAAGCTCAGAAGTTGGTCCATGGGCCAGGTGCCCAGTCTAGTGGATCCACTGCCACACCCAGGCATGGCTTGGACCAAGCCAGAGACCAGCATTCCTGCCATATAGGAACCAGCAGGGAGTGGAGGCTTAGACTTGAGCTGAGAGGGAGCTCCTGGCCCCACATGCGTAGGCCCCACCTGAATGCTGTCAGGGCCAATAAAACCGATTCGAAACCTTGAAACCTTGTTTAAGTATTTGTTTGTTGTTGGATTCCTCAGCTAAATGACTACCACTTATATTGCTGATTTTTATTTCCTTAGAGATAGCATTTCAACAGGGCAGCATACAGAATAGCAAAGAGAATGAGTGAATTGCAAATGCTCCTCATTAAAGCACGGTATATGTTTTTCTTTTGACTTACAGTCAGGTCATGTACTGTATTTATCCTAAGGTAATCTGTACACTTAGGATCACAAAGGCAAAGATCCTAATGTGAAGTTAGCTTGCACATAGTAGAAGCACTTGGGCCTTTAGAGCTTTATCCAAAGAAGATAAAGCCATCTAAAAACATTCGCTACACTGTTAATTTATATATTTCATAATTTAAAAATAAATTTCACCACTCCTTTCACTAATACAGTTGGGATTTTAAAATGTGCACTTGATACCAGAGAGGTAAATGAGGATCATTTAGTTACCCTTTATGTTCTTTGATAGCAGTACTGCCTGAGAACAGGGAGAGTGTCAATCACAGCAATAGATACTTCTGGGTAAATCTTTCTATTCTCTGAGGGACAGGCTAAGCAGAAGACATAGATAACATATCTGCAATTCCAATTATTTTACATGTCTACAGTCCTGGGTTTTTTTATTAAAAGAAACCTGCATATTGAGTAATTAATTTCTATTTATAATATTCATGCATTTTGACAGTTATAACTAGACAGTAATGAAATATTACATATTCTGTAAACCAAAAAATATATAACAGATGATTCTTTAATAGGTACTACATTCATGGAAAGAGTATGAACTTGCAGTAATTATCATTAACTATGGGAAAAAATTGTTGATCTCACCAAGAGTTTCACTCAGCCTGTCAGGAGATGTGAAAACTAAAGAAACACACACTGGCAAAGAGGTGAAAGTAGTTCCTCTGGTTTTTACTTTTTCTTTTCTCTAAATTATGTATTCTATTATTTTGAAGACTAGATTTATTAATTTTTTTTGTTCTAGAATCATAGAGTAGTTTGGGTTGGAAGGGACCTTAAAGATCATCTCGCTCCAACCCCCAGCCTTGGGCAGGGACACCTTCCGCTAGACCAGGTTGCTCAGCACCCTATCCAGCCTGGTCTTGAACACCTCCAGAGATGGGGAATCCCCATGCTTGACAAAATATGCTGTGCTAAAAAAATCGGGAACATAGTTTTTGTTTCATCAGAAAAGAAAAATAATACAATATTGATGAAATGATAATATATAGATTTGGAAGACTTGGGATCTAAGCTAAATTCCACTATTGACATGCTGGCTTTAGTTAACGTAAAGCTAAGCTTTCATAACAAAATATTCGCTATTTCAGAACTGTTCCTCAAGGGCATCCCATTTAGCTGCAGTGGCAAAAGCAACAGAAAATCTGAGTACTCTTGAATCAAGTCTCCTCAAACTGACAGAACCAGGTAGGTGTACTGTTGAAACACTTCTTACCATTTTCTATGGAGTTTTCTATGGTTTATTTCTAAAAAACATTTACTGAAGAAGTACTTTTATTTCTTACATCTTCCATGATGAATCAACCGAAGCAATAATGATCTTGGTAGTGATCAGCTGGTAGTGATGTGTGTATTCATATTTTTTGTAATTTCCAATGGAACACTCGTTTCTTCTTTCAGAGGAATATCCATTTGTGTACAATTCTGCAAATATATGTGTTCTCCCAGTCTGTTTAAATTGGATTCCATGTTATTTAGGCTTGCTTTATCTTCTTAAATCAGAAAATGCAGTGGCAAAGACCGCTGGCCATTTATAGCTTGTCTTAATACCCTGTCAATGCTAGTAGTAATGGCCACTGCAGGAAATTCTGGTGGAAAAAACTCTCCCTGAAGAAAGTTAACAGAAATTGTCCTTTTTGTGAAGGAATTGAATGCATACTAGTATTTAACTACCTTTTAATTCAGGAATGAATATATGAATTTTAAAATACCTTAGAGTCTGGATCAAGCACAAGAATTTTCTGGCTAATAATTCTGCCGAAGTTAGATGAATTAAAAAGTAAGAATTATAAAGAAAATTTGGTTAGAACTTAAACTCAGAGAAACTACTGATTTTTTCCCATTGTATTTACGTGGCATCTTGTACTCCTTGGAGCCTGGATAGAATTGTAGAATAGTATAGGTTGGAAGGCATTTCTGGAAGGTATTTATTCCAACCCTGTTCTCAAAACAGGTACAATTAGATCAGGTTGCTCTGAGGCTTGTTCAGTCAAGTTTTGAATCTTTCTGAAGGAAGAGATTTTGCAACCTTTATGGGCAACCTGTTCCAGTAGCTGACCACCCGTATGGTTAGAGAGGTTTTCTTTATATGTGTTTGGAATTTTCTGATTGCCAGCTTGTTTCTATTGCCTGTTGTGCTATCAATGAGGACAATCTGTCTCCACATTCCATATTCCTCCTACTAGATAGGTGTAGATTCCTCTTAACCTTCTCTTCCCAAGACTGAATAAACCCAGTTCCCTCAGCCTCTTCTTGCTTTGTCATGTGCTATAGCTCCTTATCATCTTGGCTGGCCTTTACTTGACTTACTCCACTATGTCAGTGTCTTGTACTACAGTGTCCAAACCCAAACACAGTAATCTAGATGTGGTCTCATGAGTGCTGAATAGAGGGGAATAGTCATGTCCCCTGACTTGCTGGCCATGCTGTTTCTAGTATAGCCCAGTATGTAACTGGCCTTTGCTGCAAGACCACACCACTCATGTTCTAGTTAGCATCCATCATCTCTGTACATGCATTTGTTCAGAAGAGAAAGCGTTCTTGTAAAAAACAGGATAAGAGACGATGGAAAAAATCCATTAATCTGTGCGTTAATCCTTCATTTTTGCTCACATTGATGCCTACATTCCTGCAGAACAAGTTACATAATGAAAGAATTCTGTAAGGAAATTGAAAATCACATTGATTACTTAATAAAAAGTTAAGTTAATGGATTGATCAGTTAGAAAAACCCCACATTTTCAGTAGCTGGCAAATAATTGGTTGTTAAAGTCTGCTCTGTTGTTGAAATAGCCTATTTGTCAATAAGTTTTGGGATACAAATTGAGAAGAAGCCTTTCGGTGAGGCCATGCAAAGCTTGCAGCTGTCCTTATGAATATGTGTAAATGGTTTAGGGCAATGTGCACACCTGTAGGGAATGCTGTTAAAAATGTTTTGGGCAAAGCCTTGTCATAGGAATTCCTTGTAATTGGATCAACACTTAGCATTCCACTGAGGATAGTCTACAAGAAAAATGGAAAAGAGCTGAATGTGCTTCTTCCAAAGAAGAGAAAAACAAAGGATTTCACACACAGTATAATTTAAATTCTGAAATTTTGAATCTTTTCCCATTTAAAAAATTTTGGGACATATTTTTCTTTGTGAAAATGCTTGTTTGGAGCAATGTATTTTTGAACTTGTCAAATGGGAGAGAGTACTAAGAAAGGGTGTCCTAAAAAGAAAAATTTAAAATGTCTACTTTTCCTGCTGTCTATTTAACTGGACATTATTTACATTCAACAGACCTAAACTGACTGCTCTCACTGGAGGTTGTAGCTATTGATCCATTATTACAATTGGTTCCAGACCGCATTTTTAATCTCGCTTTTTTCAGGGATTTGCTGCACTGATGTTTTTCAACCACAGGACTTGTCTAAGCACAAAATTTGTAGGTTGTGTTTCTTTATTAAGGAAAAATAAGAAGTAGCACATGTAACATTGTTTTGGTGCTCATCAGCTAGTAATGCACTTTTGTTTAACTGCTTGAATCCAAGTTATTGTCCTATATATTCTGTATTCTATTTATATCTGTGTATTCTATGTATTATTTACACCTATATCTATATAAAATATATTATTTATAGAATATAAATGCATTTCTATACGTATATTTATGTCAACATTTGGGTTAAGAAAAAAAAATTCTCTACCTACGTACATTATCCATACACCAGGAATGCAAGCATTAGTGAACAGCAGTATCATGTGATCAGTTCTTTCTGTATAGCCTTAAATACATTTTTTGACATGTCCTTTCTGCACATTATCCTCCACATACAATTTGCATGGATCTTTGTTAGACCTCTGATGAACTCCAGACATCCTCCTTATTAGTCTAGTAGCTGGAAGTTCATCAGTCACGTCTGATGAACTTAGTTAAGCTCTTATTTAAGTTGTACATTAGAAGAAAAGAGCAAGCATTTGAATTTCTCTCTGGATGACAGTGAGAGATTTAAAAGCAAACTCTGTGCTAGAGAAGGATTTTTTAAATTGTCAGTTACAGTTCCAGGTGGAGTTTCTATTGTATATTCTCACTACTTTTCATAATGGATTTCATTTGGTTATTGATGTAGGTCCTGGAACACAGCTTGCAGGACAGGAATCTCCTTTGTTCCTCTACCCTGTCATTTCATGTTGGACATCAGAGCGTGCTTATCGAGAAGGTAGGGATAATTGGTGTTTATATTAATTGTAAAGGCTTCTTTACTCAGAAATTTGCCAGTCAAGCAATCTCATTCTTGCTTGCAATAAGCTCTTGGAAATGTGATCTTAATTTGGTTCTCAAATATACAAAATCAGGTGAAATATATCTTATAAAAAGTTCTCAATATAAACACGTTTAGAAGTGAATGCAACCAATTATTTGGGGTGTTGATGCTAAGTATACAAAATACTATTATTTTAAATCGAATAATGTTTATTTTCTAATAACCTTAGAAACAAGTAAATTTAAAAAAAAAAAATTGTGCCAAGTTTTCAAAGTTTCTGTTTGTATGGAATGTTCTTTTTAAATTGAGATACCTCATTTCCACTTTAAATTATTTTACTGGAAGAGGAATTCACAGAAATCTCTGTCTCTAGAATGTTTGTAATTTTAAGAGTGTATTTAATAGAGTGAACTTTTGGTTCTGGATGCCCATTTGTAAGAAGCATTGAGCAACTGCCATTGTGTATCCCTGATTTTAGTGTCACTGTGAGTATGCAACATGACATAAATAAGTGCTTTGAGACATACATAGCTGTAGTTGTAGCTGAATTAAGAATCGTGTTACAGCATAAACACCTGTGTTATTTGTTACTTTATTGCAGTGCTTAAATTCAGAGGGCAATCACGTTTCCTTGAGTTCTTTGTTCAACTTTTGCACAAAGTCCTGAATGAAGAGAAGTTTCAATGTGTTCTGGAGTGGGCAGACAGTGTGGAAGTTTACTTGAAAAGGTAGATCTCTATTACAGTACTAGTGAAAAACTACTCTTTAGGCTCATGAGAGTCACAGTTACAAAAGAAACTGTAAGTTTTACCTGGTAAAACTTCAAAAGAAACTGTCAGTTTCACCCATTAGGAGTAATATCCATGACCTCTAGTCTGCAGAAGTTCCATGAACACAGAGGATTATATAGCTACAGTAAATACTGTATTGTGACCTAACTATACCTGGAGACATAATATTGTGGCAGTTTGCCATATTATTATGAGGTGGTGGCAGAGCTTGGGAAGATATACTGGGTTAAATCAAAACCAAACTGATCAGGGCCTACTATAGTGTCAAAAAAATTCTATGGGGAAAAGATAAATGGAGCCAAATTGTAGACACTTACTTAAAAGGATCCTGTTTTTAAAAAAGCACACCAGTATTTCTAAAATATGAAAGGAAAATGATCAGTGAAAATGAGATATATATTTTAGGGAACAGGAATTGTGGTTACAAGAGACCAAAACAATAGGGCATGAAGAAATTCTTTGCAGAATTCTGTAGTATAATTTGGGTAATGAAGCAAACTGTTTTGTTGTACTTGGCATTAGGAAGATGATATAGTTGTTACTTAGAAATTCAGATTTCTGTAATAAACCTTGAAAGTTAGCCCTTCCTATTTTCTGGAGAGGGTGAAGAAAAGAAAATCTTTTGAACTTAAAGCTGCAAATGAAATAGGAATTGCATTATGTGCTCTATATGTTCCCAGAGATAACCTTTTACTATGAAAGGAGTTTAACATGATGATTATGATGATGATGATTATAATAATATTTTTTACCAGGAGGAATGAAGACTTCCTTGGTACTGATGGAATTGCAACACAAGCAAGATCTTTCAGGCAGCGAGAAGGCACACGTGCTGCAGGAGTTCAGAAAGTGAGTTTTATTTTTAAGGAGTTGTGTGTTTTTACTGGGTAGCAATACCATAAGAAAAAAAATAAATTTTTAAAAATTTTCTCACAAAAACCTTAGTTAGAGACATCCACATTTGCTAAAATTTGGGATACAAACTCTAGCCCTCAGCTAATCTCTGCACTCCTAAAACCAGGAAGAAAAGTTGGCATGGGATTCATCTGTAAGACCAAGAATTGTGAGAATTTGAGGTGAGTCAGAATAAGGCATTCCAAAATCAGCAGAGACTTGCCTTTCCTCACTCCTTTTAAAATAACATGGTGTACACACTTTTTTATGAATAATTGTTCATGGTTAACTCCTTGTGCAGATATTCTAATTGCACAATAAAGGCTTTTTTTTTGGGATTAATTTAAAATAAATTTTTACTTTTACTGGAAGATACAAATAATCTTAATGGATTTGTATTATTTTAGAGGAAGAGTTTTCTCCCTCATAATCCTGTAGTAATGTTGTGATACTGCTAGCATCTGAGATAGATTAGGAAAAGGGTTTTTCTGTCTCAGTTTTTGCATTGCAAAATTTTATTATTTATAATAATAGGAAAAGAATGGTCATTTTTTCTGCAATGAAAACACTGGTATATGAAAGAAAATATTTAGGGACTTGGCTGGCTTCTTTGTGTCAGGCACTTGACATGTACTTTCCAGAATTGTGAAGTTTTCTGGCATTTTTAAGTATTTCTTTTGCAGTCTTATTTTGACAACCAGTTCCAGAGTCATTATTTTTTTTTTTATGTTCTGTTCCTACATAAGCCAAACTGCTCTATATCTCAAGTAATGGGTAATGTACGTATAAATAAGGATTTGAAGTATATTTAAGATTTTCATGCAAGATTTTTTTTAAAGGGAAAGGATACCTCACCTTCAAAGAAACCAAAAGCATCACCTTCAAAGAAACCAAAAAAAAAAGCCTTGCCAAAAAAAGGACCTCTTAGAGAGTATTTAATGAAAAATCCAGATGTAATGAATTCTCCAGAAAAACAAGGGTAAATGAATACAGTTGTCAGGCTCGTATACAGGAAAAAATATTTAGACTGAAATTTAGTTTACAATTAAGTGTGTATTTTGCTTTTTGTTTTATATCAAAGAGATTAATTTCTGCACAGTCCTCTCATTTTTCTGATTTAGTTTAGTATAAAATTGGTTTCCACTCAAGGAAACAAAATCTGTTGCATTTCTGTTTAAGAAAATAGCTGTTAAAGGTTTCAAGTCTTTGTATTAATAATCAAAGATTGTGTTTCAGTTGTGTTAGCTTGAGCATGTTGATTCATCAAGGTGGAAAAGCTCTAATAATCTGTGTATTATAATTCTTTTCAAACTGTGTTGGGGAGTTTACCTGTTACAAAGCTAATGAAAAGTATTTATTATTTCCTGATGTTCAGGTAGTTTCAGAATGATTTTTGTGGTCCTTGTGCTAGTCTTTTTGGTCTATCTGTTCTGTAGCTTCCAGAAAACTGTTTTTTGATTAAAAAAATTAGATATTCATTCACCCCTTCTTTTGGCAGATATTTGTTTATATTTGGTTAACTTGCCAGTAACATTACCTTCTGACCTAAAAGAGCATGTAGTATTCATAACTTGGTCCTTCGTTCACTTATGCTTCCAGCAATTAGCAAGTAGGGAACTATAAATATTTACATGTAAGCAACCATATAACTGATTCTGGTACTTTTTAAAATAACCTAGGAAAGTTTCCATATGATCTTCTAAATATTCACCTAAACCATCCAAAAATGATATTATTCCTTCTTGACAGAAAAAACCCTTCCTTACTTAAAATGATTTTCATGGCTTTCAGCAGAAGAGAGGATTTTAAACCTCTCTTGGGGTTTTTTCAGCTACTCTTTTGTATCTTACATAATAGTAATGATAA
The DNA here is from genome assembly GCA_013397775.1 of Eulacestoma nigropectus. Lineage (NCBI taxonomy): Eukaryota > Metazoa > Chordata > Aves > Passeriformes > Eulacestoma > Eulacestoma nigropectus. The sequence continues at coordinate 1,609,854 of VZTE01004593.1, forward strand.
ATAATATAATCAAAATTGTATGTGGTATACTATTCTGCCCACATTTTAAAGGTGGAAAACAGGCAGAAAAAATAATTTAGATTAATAAAGGGATCAGTTTACAATTAATTTAGAAAAAAAAAGAAAAAAAGAGATTTGGTTTGAATATAGCATCGTATATTTGTGAGGTAATACAGAATTTTTTCATCTGTCAGAGAAACTTAAGCTTTGGCTGGAAATTAAAGGCAGGCATCCAGATTTGAAATACTATGTTCTCTTCATATTGGAGATGATTAACTACCAGAGCAAAGTAATAAAAAGAATTATCCAGATTTATAGTGTAATAGTAGACCCTCCTGAATTGAGTGTTTGAAGCATATTATGTTTGCTGTAATAATCTATTTGTATGATTCAGGTACAAATAACCTCAAAGAGAGCTGAACTTTTTTAAGTACTAAGACAAATATCTTATGGAAGTTAGTAAAATGTACAATAGGATTTATTTAGTATGTTAAGTGCACTTAAAGAGGGTAAGCACAATTGCTTTTCTTGACTAAAGCAAAAGCCTTTTAGTTAGAAATATGTCATATGCTTATCTGCTTATGCATATAGACCTGTGTATATGCAATAGGATATTTCTGTGTATCTTTACCAGGACTTTCTTTTCTAGAGCTTCAAGAAAATAGAGTTTCATTTTTTGCTACTTCATATGTTTTGGTTTAGGAAAGGCAAGGATAAGTTGAAAAAATTAGCTCATCAAACCTTAGTGATGCTGCTGCGTAAATACGTAACCCGAAGTCAGTTTTGTCACATGTGTCTTGAAGAGATGCCCTGGAAGTCTCAGATGAATATCTATCTGGCAGTTGCACACTACCACTTATTTAAAAAGAACCTGGAAGAGCTAAATAATACTGGAATTAGTGGTTCACAGCATCTGGACAGGTACATATTACTGCACTATCAGTGATTGCTACTAATAGAGATTATTGTGTTATTGCTGTTAATGCAGACAGATCTGAATTACAATATATTCATATGAACAGTTTGTCATATGAACAGTTCAGCTTTCAAATACAAATTACTTGTTATTTTGTAATAAGTTTTGCTTTCCATCATGTGGACATCAGGCACTATTTTGGTTGCTCACTTAATTGGTGAGGTGAAAGCTTTGAAATATACTATTCTGTGTAATTTTTTGGTACCTTTTAACCTTTGGCTATAAATCATTATTTCTGATTCCAAAAGCTGCTGGAAAGTAATCGTGTCTCAGAAACTGAATTTTGTGTATGTATATCAAAATTCTTTATGATATTCTATGTGAGGTTTTTTTGTGTTTTCTTCTCTTTCTCCCATTCTGCAGTTACAATATTTTGGATCCTGAGATATTCTCATTAAATAATTCTGGCACTGTACTGGCAAGAGAAGCTCTAGAGCATAACATAAGAGAAACAACTCCTCCTCTCCTTGAAAAGTCAGAAACGACCGAAAGCCAAACCTGTAAGAACTTTTATTGGTGCACAACTGAAATAAGTTTCAACTCAACTTTTTCTTTCTCTTGATTTCTGTCTGTCTTGACCTCCATCATTAGTTCTCCACATCACCTTTGGAAAAACAGTCAGTCACACCAAGTTAATAGAAGACATTTCTAGATTTCAATTGTCCTCTGTATTTTTTTGGCATACCTAGTATAACAGAAGTCATAGTAAGTGATGGAGCATATCTAATAATTCTGAGCATTGTTTAATCTATTAATAAATGTTACATTTTATCAATTAGTTATTCTTTATCCTATACTTAAGTAACAAGTTTGTAAGTTTAAAGCTTTAGGTTTGCAGATACCACACTACCTAGACATATCAAGTTGATAATATTCGGAATTACTCTGAATTCATTGATAATTTCTTTCAGTTTCTGAGGTTTTTAATTGGTTGGTAGTTTCCATTTCCTAGCAGGTAAAAAATTTCCTCGGTCATTCTGTAACTTTTTTTAAAGTTATAGACTGAAGTTTATTATTATCTTTCAAATTTTAAGTAGAATTTAATTTTCCTTCTCTGCTGCTTTCTCCCCAGTGTTTCCCTGTGTCAGAAGCTACCTCAGGACCAATTTATTTTCTACCACTTTTACTTAATTTCTCTGTCTTTCACATTTGACTTTTATTATTCTAGCTATTTTTAGTCCTATGAGGTTTCAACAGGAGCCAAAAGGCTCCTGTCTGTGGGTAGTTGTGAAATACAGGACTTTGGTTTCCTCAGATGTTAGTGATAGCATAGAAGTCAAAACAAAGGGATCTGCATAGGCACCAGAAGTTCCAGAAGTAATCACAGGCCTCGTCTTTTCAATAGCACTTCAGGGACACATTCTTGCCACAGCTGTAAAGATCAAAATTCTCCTGTCTTTCCATGTAGGACTTCCTTAGGTAAAATCAACTGTCCTCTTTGTCTGTTCCAAGGAGTTGTGACAAGAACTAGCACTTGAATTCAGTGGTTCTCTTTGCAACAGCTTACTTTTACATAAACACTCTTGTCTTGATGCTTGCCAGTCACTGATAACCAAGTCACTGAAAGTGGCTGAAACCTGATGAAAGTCCTCTTTACTATCTCCTAGCCTTTGCAACAATTCTGATTAAAAGAATTACATAAAATGTGTAATTTGCTGTAGAGTTCAAATACTATATAGCTTGGAATTAGCTTCTGCCTGAAGCCTATTGTTCAGATATTACCATATCCCACTACCATGAACCTTTGCTTTTCCCCTTGGGGGATATTTGATAGTGAATAAAATACTGAAGCAATTCTACACATACCACAGAATTTATCAGAAATCCTCCTTTCTTCCTAACCTCTCCTTTTAAGAGGCTTCTGTTTAAGAAAGATTCTTGCGAGCTTGCCAAGAGATTTCTTGCCATGGTGATTTATTCCTAGAACTTAAGTGAGAATTGTATTTTGGCTTTGAGGCTGAAAACTATTTGGTACCCATTATTATTTTGCTCAGATTCGTTTTCATCCCTGCTTCTCCCAATTCCTGAGTAAAAGCATCTTATATTTTAAATATCATAACCTTAAAAACATGATAACCTTAACATTGGCATTTCCTAACATTTAAGTGTTTAGCTGCCACAGGAAAATCCTAGCTGACTGGTTTTTTTCCTCTTTTTTGAGAACGTCAACTGAATTTTAATGAGCGAATTTTTTGTTTTCAGTTACAGATAAATCTCCTAAGAGCAGAATTAAACAGAGTCGAACTGCTCGAAGTCGAAGTCGAACAACAAAGGATACAAAAGTATCCATCTCTCAAACCCCCGAAGAACAGGACCAGTTTCCATCAATTACCCTTTTACTGAAGCATTTTACAAGCATCTTCTTGCATTTGAAAAGAGCATTGGTAAGATGTGGTTGGTTTCTTATTCAACTGTTTATACTAAGGATTGTGTTACAATACTTACTACTTTCTACATGAAAAGACCTCACACTTCAGAAACTTCAAAAAAATGTCACTGGTTAAAAGCAATGTTTTCTCATCTTCTGAAAAATGTCCAAGTACAATGTATGAAATGTCAGACATAGCACCTCTCGTAATATATATTTCTATCAAACATACAATAATTTATGTAATTGTTCTATTTTTCATTTCATCTTTGTAACTTTCCTTCTCATGTTAAATTTTTCTGAAAAAACTTGCAGACTTACCTTTCCCCTTACAGGTCTTAGTGAATGTTACACTAGAAACAGGAGAACCAGTGATTGAAAGGAAATGTAGACTAAGTACTCTTCCCATAAATCCTTCTAAACCCAAGTGAAAACACACATATAGGTGGTCTGAGTTAATTTTTATTTCTTATACTCACACCAAAACCAACCATTAAATTCAATTAGAAATTAGTGCTTCTATGAAAGTGTAAAAGTTAAGGTTCTATAACACCTAGACTGTGTTAAGTAATTCTGAAAGTGAAGTAATTCTGAAAGATTACTTATACCTAAGTTTTGCAATAAAAGAATTAAGCTTTTAATTTCTGCATTTCCAAGGTATAATTATATCTTGAACAATGTACACAGGTTCTTGCTCACCGTGGTAGCCACTGGACATTGCTTCAAAATGCTTGTCGAGAACTTTGGAATTATACTCAAGAATTACAATTGATTGCTAACCGGTCGCATTCCCATATGGATGCATTTCCCATCACCTGGGGTTTTCTTAGGAACACCATCTGGTTGCCATTTTATTTTGCATCAGACATGATCATTGATATGATAATTGACCTACAAGCAAGCAGTTCTCTTAAGGTAAAAATTATTTTTATTAAGACAACTCTTTATTATTGTATTTTCACTAGAGAGATAGTTTTCTCTTTCTTGCATTATATTCTGGTATCTCCAAGTTCTTCTGTGTAACAAGTTTTTTAGATGATTACAGTACTTTCTAATCTTTGTAACTGATTTGTCCTAAAAACACATTCGAAAATAACATGTATAATAATGTTTCTTCACTGTAGATTGTGGATCCCGAAGGAGACTTTTGCATTCCCAGTTGTTTAGGAGGTATTGTGGATGAGAATGGTGGTTCTAATCTTCATCCCCAGCCTCCCCTGGATGATGTGAATGTGGTTGACATGAGATGGATATGTAATCTGATTCTTAAAACAATAGAATTGTTATATCAAATGAAGAAGTGGGAAGCACTGGTACACATAGCTATACAATTTAACATATTTACACAGTAAGTTATACCAGCTCTAATAAAAACTAAAACAATAAAATTATATAGTTTAATATACCATTATCTTGCTTAATTACTACGCTTTGTTTTTTTTCCAGTGAGAGGTACACAGAACAAGTGAGTCCGCTGCTGGTGTATGCTCAGAGGCAGCTGCTGGAAAGGATGCAGCAATTCAGTGGCCCAGACAGCCATGAATCCCATTTCACGAAATACCTGTCTGATGGCGCACAGAAGGTGAAACAGATTTATTTTTGGGGCACTGATTCTTAATGTGAACTAAATATGGAGAAGCACTTTCACTGATTAGATTAATATGCTTTCTCATAGTGTTCCCAAATAGTCAATTATAATAAATTAATGAACATAATTGATTGAAGTTCATGAAAAGGCTTGTATGACATGATTCCAAGAGCAGCAGGTGACCCAGAGGACATTTCTTCCATGCACAACATACCCATTCCATATTATAAGCCTAAATCTAATTTCATGTTATTTCTTGATGCCACTCTTTTAACCTTAAAACATTTATTTGGATATTGCTTTGTTTCTGCATTGGAACACTGCTCCTAAAGAACAAAGTTAATAAATGAGTTAAACCAAGCACTGACAGTGCCAGTAAAAAACTTTTAAAAACTTGATTACCAACAAAAAAACCCCTAAGCAGCTCAGCAAGTTCCTCTCATTAAAAGCCATGGCTCTGTATATTTACTAACAGTGTCACTTGGAAATTTTTCATTGAATTAGCTATTAGAAATTAGGAATTTCCATTTTTTTTAATGTAAGGTTTATTTGTAAGAAGTTTTTCTGAAGTCAATCTCACTGTGGATATTTTTAGGATGTTTCTATTACTAATGTAAAGAGAGGACTTGAAGGAGAGGAGGGGAAGCGGGATTTGGAGTAGCAAACAGGTTTGTTCTGAACATGAACTTGAACATGGGGTTCAGGAGTCACTGCCTGGCCTAGAGACAGCACACCGGTGCCCAGGGCTTGCAGGGACTCTGAAGGCACTCCTGGCTCGGAAGGACAGCTGAGGTGTTTGTCTTCTCTGTCTCCCGCTGACTCTCTCCAGCCCAGCCATTCAGAACACAGTCCTTTGTCTATAAAAGGGCACCATGGCAAACCACCTCATAATGCTGATAACTGAGCTGTGGAAAAGTAATCATAGTTTTGAAAGACAGCTTACAGATTGAAGACTAGTGTTAATTAATAGTAATAAGGATTTCAGGTAAGAAATTTGGAATTTATGGTTACATTTCATAAATCAGTGCCATTCAGAGAGTCTAGAACTAGTTCTGTTGGTCCTTCTGCTTCTGAAATAACTACTTCTGATGTAACTACATCAGCAAAATAAAAAGTCTGTTGTGGATTATCCTTTATAGAAGCCTGGAAGTTTGCTTCTCTGCCAGAGTTAGGCTGCTGTTGTTACTTGCTTAGAGCTATTTTGTATCCCCCTCTGCAGCATTCCATTGTGTTTCCCAGGCAACATGCCCTTTAGGCATGCTTACAGTGACAGGTTCTGTGCAAGCATGCATTCCTCTGGAGAGAGAAAGCTGGAATATTTGCAGAACATCAAGGAGTTGCTCATGATTATGGCAAATACGAAATAAGAGACAAGTTTAGTTCAGTAACTTAGAAACACTTATATCCAATATTTAGGTGTGAATGTTTCGCCTCTTACTGATAAGAATGCTCGTTATGGGCCATTGGCATCTTTCTTAATTAGTCCTCTTTTTATTTTGTCATATGACTGAGTATATAGATATTTAACTGTAAGAACCAAACATTGATTTTTCTTAATATTAGTCAATTATCATGAAACAAAACCATCTTTTTAGATGAGTTGCAGAAACTACATAGGGTACAAATTACAGCTGCCCGTTGCCCGTTCTGCCAGTGAAGGAGTTTTTCCTGGATGCTTTTGCAGTCCTGAGACAAATAATGATTCTACAGGTCAGAGCACAATTTGCTATTGTGTGTTCTCTTTTCTCCCAAAGTCTTTCCTTTGTTTCATACTGTATTTTTTTTTTCAAATTCTGTTTCCCCTCCTTATCATAGTTCTTCCACTTCTCCTACAATGCTTCTTTTAATATAAACTGAGCTTTGTCTTCAAATTACTGTTCTTGATATTTTGGATGGATTGTAATGTTGTCAAGATCTTTCAAAATATATTCAGACTATGTCTGAAAGCAGAGAAAAGCAGGTACCGGATAACCTACAGCCTGTGAGGAAGCTTGGTGGTCTTGGTCCAGTTTTCCATTGTTATTGTTGGATATCCAGCAATATACCCAGAAGTTAGTGTGAATCAGCACTGTTATTGATAGAATTAATGTTCCTCATGGCTAGTAATTTGCTTAAATTCATAAAGCAACAGGAAACAAAGGGGAAAATTTTAATATACTTTAGTTTTGAAGTTGTGAAAGTGTTCAAATATGTTTTAAAGGGTGATTTACTAAAAATATGTATTTATATATTACAAAATTTTTCTCCATAATTATTAATTCCCTTTAGATGACAATCAAGCAAAAGCCCTAGTTTGTGTGCCTCTTGATGTGACTGATACACTGAGATGTTTTAGAGAAACTCTAGAAAAATCTAAATATCACAGCAGAGCACTGAGACACAGCAGAAAACTACTTTCATTATTTCTTGCACACACACAAGGTGAGTGTTTGAACTTTGAAGTGTTTCTCCCTTATTAAGTCTATATGCAGTTAAAATAGTAGAGTGAAAGGAACAGATTTTTCTAAATTCAAGTTTTAGTTATTGACAATTACAAAAATATAGAATATTAAGTTAAATTTGAAGTTCTGTAAGCAGAACCTCTAAGCCTTATTTCCTATGATTTGTCTAATAGTTGGATGATAAATTTTTTTCATGCTGCTGTGTCACCTGTCTGTCTACAGCCATACCTCTGTCAGAGGACTGACTGGCAGATCTTCCCAAGTTTATTTTCACTAAGAGAGCACACATCCTTTGGTTACACTGACCAATGAATTATGTCCAATGAGTTTAATTAGGAGACGCACAGAATTATAGCACAGGAAAACAAATGAAAATAGGGTACACAGGAATTGTGTATTTGTTTGACTAACGTGGTCTGAAAATATTTGTAGTGCTAGAAATAGTACAATGCTTTTCCAAACTGATCATATATAAATCACTTTTCTGATCTAGAAAATGCTGGAAGAGCAATCAGCAGTCATAGCTCTTCAAGCAGAAAGCTGAAATTTAATGTGGGAGGTGAAGTGATATTTCTCCCAGCACCATGTGACCTTTCTCAAGAAAAATATAATTTCTCCAGTATGGTTGAGAGTAGACCAATGCCAAAGTCACAGCTTTCAGTAATTATCTCTTCCTATGAACAAACAATAGGTAATTTTTTTCATAAATTTCTGCTTACAGCTAAGAAGTAATAGCATTCTGCCTATCTGTGTTTATATATGTTTATTCCATTGTTATTTTCCTCTGTCGGATAGCTGTAACTGTCTGAAGGCTGGTTTCCAGGAACATACAACCTTCTTCCTCTTGATTGAGGAAATCCGCATTAGATCCTAACCAAGCCACTGCTTGGTTCATAATCTCTACAGCTATCTCATTTTATGAAAAAACATTACTTCAGTGATGATGTTATGCTGATTAATCCCCAGTTCAGAATTTGATATAATGTTGAGCGGATTCATTTTAATTCCATTACAGTTTTTTTTCCTAGCAAACAGACTTTTCAGATTCTGTGCATTTGAATATGAGACCTAGTTACTTGACTTCCATCTTATATTCTGGTGTGGCTTTACTCATACAGTTACAGCTCCTCACTGCTACCTGTTTTTCCTGTACAGCTAAATAGGTCGAGTGTAGTAGGTCAACAGATGCTCTAAGTGGTTTTATTTGCAGCAAGGGTTCCAAAAATGAGCCTGTGAGAGTGCTACTGTGCTATATGCAGGCAGAGTTGTTTAGCAGGGCCAATGACTTGCTTTCCAGTTTATCTTCTGAACAGGAAGAAATTTGAGAGAACAAAAATACAAAATACTAGGTAAACAGGTCCATATCTATCTGTCTATCTATCTATCTATCTATCTATCTATTTATATATATCTTATTTTTGTTTTCGAAGTTAGTAGAAATAAGAAATGGTACATTTGAAGGTAAAATATACAAGACCAATAAATTAAAAAAAAATATATACCCATGCGTTGAATTACATGTGAATTCATGTCTACTCATGCAAAATTTGTTCAAGGCTCAGTAACTGGTTTAATGATATGACAATGTGGTTTTTTAATTGATTAAAAATAAATAACAGGAATCCTTGAAATGAATAACCAGAGAGACCTCAAGGTACAGGCTCTACATGAACTTGGAAATCTTCACTTTTATGCTGGAAACAAGAGGTACATAGTTACTGGATTTAAAAAGATCACTGTTTCATTTTTTTTGATTGGCAGTCCTATACCCCTCAACTGTCTTGTAAGTTCTTGTGCTGTCCTCTAGTCCATATAACTTCTTTCATCTAACTCACTATTAGCTATATTTTTAGAGGGCTTTTTCCTAGACATTGTTTATTTTTCTTAGCTACCTAATTGCCATTAAGCAAATTAATAATGCATATCTGTGTTTTTAAGAAGTAATGTCTGTTGCTTGATGATTTGAGTCCCAATAAGTCTCTTGACCAGGAATGGTATCTTTTATTTTGTGTTGTAGAAACTATATTTCAGTTTTTGACCCAATCAGAATTAGTTATATCTTAGGCAATACAGGGAAAATGAAGCAGGGCTTATCTTCCACTTTGGAAAATGTCAGCAATATGATGGTATTTTTTATGTTACAGAGCTGCTTTTAAATATTGGTGTCAAGCCCTTGATGAAACACTCAACATTGCTGATGCTCTTAACACCTGGCAAGAATTAGGTTTTCCAAAAGATGCTACAGACTGCTTTGCAGTTGGAAGATCAACTGATATGAGTCAGAAACTTCTTTCTCAGTCTGGAGCTTGGGGATGTTTACATGCAGCAGTCTTAGTGGCTAAGATAGCTCAGTAAGTATCTTATCCATATATGTATTTCTACCCTATTTTAAACAAATTGCTCATCCAAGACATGAGGCAACTTCAAATTAATTAAAAGCCAATAAGGAGTTGTTATAAAAAGGACTCATCAAAACCAGAGGAATTATTCCTTTCAGGGAGAAATTTGTTCCTTTGGAGAATATTGTTTTTTCCCTTTTCTTGAGTGCTCATCTTTGATCATAAATGCAGCTGTACATTATATGGAGAGATCATTAAAAGATAACAAAATGATAAAAAGTCGTAAGTGCAAGGATTTTACAGTCATATTGATTTTCAACCAAAATATTACATTTCCAAAGTCATTGCACATATTAAATATTAATGTATCTTGAGGTCAGATTTACTGCTTAAAGCACCAGTTTTCTGGTGAATTAGAACTAAATGAAATTTGAGTTACTGTACAAAAGTCTACCATCAATAAATATTTCAGTCCAGTACTCCTTGACTGCTGGTAAAACACTATTAATGTAATTCTGAGCTGTTCCTCAATGTATTGTACAAAATATAAATCTAGAAATATCCAATACAGCATTAAATGACCTTAGAAACTATAAGCATGAAAGTGCAGAGCTTCATCCAAGTAAATTGCCTTACCTGTAAAGCAGGTCATATTAATAGCACTGTAAAGTATCTGTAAGTCAGGGTAGCTTTGCAAGTGTTAGCATGGGTATTTCAGGATGAAGTGGCATTGCCACACTTAGAATTAGCACCCAAAAGGAAAAGGAGTGAGTTTAACTTGATTATAAATGACAGCTCTTCTAATTCTGACCTGTGGTTCAGCCTCTGGTCCATTTAGGTGAGACCAAATCCCTAGCTGCTTTTACAGGTGTTTGTGGCACCTATTTGCTGCATTGGATGCTATCCCTTTGCTGCTGATATGTCCATTCCAAATCTTGTCAGGATTTGTAAGGAGCTGTCCTCCTGGCTTCTCCCTCAGGTGGCTCTTCCGTGTTTAGACCTGGCTTGGACTGTTAAACATCTTTTCTCTTGAGTTGCTCTTTCTACAGCAGCTTAGTCACAGGCTCTAAAATGCAGATTAAAGGATTCTAATATTGAATTAAAGATTTCTAGTATTGTTGATCATAGGACTACCCTGCTACCAGGATGGTTTAAGGCTCTGATGAGGTACTGTGTGGGAATCATTAAATTTAACTAGACACCTGCCATGTGAAAGTCCATGTGCTAGTTTTCTTAGGCTTCCTTTATGGAAAGAAATGCACTTCAAGGTGTGAATTGCTTAGTCTGATTTATCTTTTTAGTTTTGTATGAGATGGATTTTGAACGTAGATTGTCTCTCCTTTAAGTTTGACGATAACTGGACAGCTCCCTTTGTCTAGGTATGTCTTTGGTCAAATGCTTCTTTGCAGGGCATGGGTGAGCACCTATTTAAAGAACAGGCAGTTGTTTTCCAATAGGGAAAATATCTCGATTGTGTTAGTATTATTATTACATTAGACTAAAAACCCAAAGATTTCAATAATTTATATTGATGGGTGCGTTTGTATTTCTTATTGTTTTTTGTGCTTTAGGTATATAACAACATCACAGATGAGATTGAGAACAAAGTACTGCTATTTTTCTGCTATACTTTTTAAGGTAAGAATGCCATTTCAGTTCAAATTCATTAAGTTAACAGATTTCTTCTAAAATGACCCTCTGTTAAAATAATTCTCTTTTCGTTTTGGTTGTGAAGGAAAAATGGACATCAGAGGTAGTTGACAATTTATGCATATTAGATACAATGTTTTTATTCTTTGTTTTTTAATATTATTCCTGTATTATAGCCTAAAAATTATCACTTCAATAGGAGGCTAGAGTGTCTCAGAGAAAAAATACTGAAAAGTGAAGATGACTAGAACATTTGACAGTCAAATATATTTTTCTTCTCTTGAAGTATTCTGCTCAGGAAGAGCTGGATGGCATCAACAACAGCAGAGTGCTCTCTTTTAGATCTGTAGAGTCTCCACGGATTGTCTTAAATTTTCAACCAAGAGCACAGACTCTTTAGAAAAGAAAAATTTCAATCTTTTTTAGCGCTGAAAAATATTAGTTTGTAATACTAAAATCTCAGCTCTGTAAGAAGTTTGCTCTAAAATTAGAGGATATTAAAAATGATCCAGTTTCACCTACAAAGAAAGTAAGATCATTAAAATTAAGTTTGCAAGCTTTCAGAAAAAAGACCTATAGAGAAAAAAAAATTCAGTTTACTTTTAAATGGAAGTTAAGATGCCAGTAATGAAAGTGATATAGGAAAAAGAACTGCAAGTATTCTGCCAGTTATACTCTACTGGGATCAATGATTACTCATCCTAGTGCAGCTTCAGAAAATTAACTGGCTTCTTCCAAACCAAGCAATGACACTGTCTGATGTCTTGTGTCATGATTGTGACTGTGAGACCTGTCCTAGGCCACACTGAAAAACTTGTTAAGTTCACCAAAGGGAGAACAACTTGAAGAAAGAAAGGTAAAGAAGAATCTTAACTTGCTTCTAGCACTGTAATTGCTGAACAATTACAAAGCTGAACAGTGGTGATGCCACCCTTCGACAGAAATGGTAGTAAGCATTTGTTCCAGTTATATAATGGTAGAAATAATTGTGACTTGACTGAAGTGGGTCTGATATTAATTGGGATAGAAGCAGCTTTGCAGGGTGATTGTCTTGAAAAATATAATCAATTACTGTCACTGTACTGCAAAAAGTTCAAGCCCATAATTTGTTCCTTGAATTGGAAAGCTTTTATAACCTTGTTTAAATTCCACCTCTGGTATAGGCTTTAGGCTTGTTAATATCTCAGATCTGAGTGTAAATGCAAATTTCTCTAGCATATCATTGCTAATTACACCAAGATAAACAAAATTGGGAAGGAATATCCAACATCAGATAAAATGTTAGCACTCTTCCCTTTTTAAGAGAGAACATTTAAATGATTTCCTTAAATTTCATATTAGTTTTTAGTTATATGACTTAAGCTGTGCTAGCTGACCTAATTTAAGGTGGGACTAGAGTGAAACAAGCTTTTAACTGGCTTTAAAGACAGCAACTCTCCCAGAAATGATCGCAGATATGCTGTCCTTAGACTATTTACGGCTTGTTTTTTTCTTCATCAATTTCACACATAAAACGTTTTCTCTAAAAATGTTTTTCAATATTTTGGCTGGAAACAGCTGAATATTTAAAACATTGATGGAGTTTCATTAATGAAGTAATTTATGAGTTGGAGTTTATACTGTGTCACTAATACTTGTACATGTTTTCACAAATAATTTATTGTTATTACTTTCAGACCCTGTTTAGAGCTTCTCTTCCACATCCAACAATTGACTATGACTTTGTACAATATGAAACAAATATTCTTATTCCTGGTATTGATTTGTTCTCTGATCGCTACAGAGCTGATATCTCTACTGTAGTTGCAAGTCTGAATTTCATTATGTTTGAACTACATTGTGCAAAACAAAATTTAATAGTAAGTATTATTTTTATGCTCTGGAAATGATTTTTAAGACACCTAGTATTACTTTTCTGTGTGGGTGCACTCATGAGATACCTCAGAACCTCTAGCAAAATACCCCTATGGCTAGGTTCTGTGGCACTGAGAGCAAGCTGTAGCTTGCTGCATACAAGTTTTAGGAAACACAGGAAAATTGTGTTTTCCTAAAATTGAAAATTGAAATTTATTTTAAGAGATGACAACATATGGTTCATTTAGCTTAGGCATTTTAGAGGAAATTTTCTATTATATACTATTTAAAATACACTGTACTGAAAATTACTTTAAATGCAGTATGTCCAGAATGCTTTCAACACTTACTTTCAGTAAATAGAAGTCCCTTCTGCCTTTCTCCTTCTCATGTTCTCTCATTCCTCTGTATGAAGTATTTTTACAACTTCCCTCTTATGTTGATTATATTCCTATTTCCTCCATTCAATGTCTGACCATTTCCACTTTAGTCTAGCTTCCTTCAAAGGTGCAGTGCTGTACATTAGAATGAATAGATTGAATTGATTACGAGTACTGAAAAAGGTGCAATGCTCGCTCTTTTCTAGTTTGGTCCTGTATGCACTAACAGAATTTCCTGTCAGGTGATTTTTGTATACCTCTGTCAATCAACTCTAAGCATGACAGAAAACTGTCCATCTGAAAAAGTAGATAGTTTTTTCCTGCTTTAGTGAATTGAATCCATTTATGGCAAGGTCCTGCAAGTGGCAGAGCTGGTGCCAGGGAGGGGAAAAGATTGCATGGCTGGCAGCAGGGAAGTAAGAAAAGATTTGGAGGTAGAGATGGAAGAGGAGTTAGACAGGAGGAGGCAGAAAGATGTTACACCTTTTTTTTCCAGCAAGCCATTTGTTGGATTGATTTCTTTTGGAACTTCAGGCTAACTCCCATTTGTTGCTTCTTCCCATCCTGCTTTACTGGAGTTCACATTGTTATTTAGCCTTGTGTAACTGTCCTCGCTTTGGGAGATCCAGTGAAATCAAGGAGCAGACAATTACCTGGAGGCAGGGGTACTTAATTTGACTGCTTGCTTCACGTGGTTGTGCACATTTTTTGATTCTTTCTGCACTTTCACTGGCAGAATATAGATCCATGTCATGGATCATGGTCAAAGTAATTGCAGTTTTAGCAGGATGAGAGCTTCATTTCCCCTGAATGCTTATTGTGTGGGAATGTTTTGGATGGTGGGCGCTAAGTTGATTTGACACTTAAATCAAAATACATCAAGATTCAAGTTTTATTAAAAATAAAACTTCAATGACTAATTTTGTTGAACTACTTCAAATATCAGTAGGAAACTGTATGGGTACAATTAAAACATTTGCCTCAAGCATTTGTAATCCAAATTCAGAAGTATTAAGCTACATTATGAAAACTTAAAGTGAATTTGACAAAAATTTAACAATGCTGTTAGCATTTTCTAAGCTTGGGGACATTTTAAAGTGAAGAAAAATGTAAAAGCTGAACAGTAATTAAATTTTGGAAGTTCTTTCATTTTCAATAAACACATAAATCTGTTAGGAAAGAATTTGCTTTTTCTGAAATATTATATAACAATAGATCACAGAATCATAAAATGTTTAGGGTTGGAAGGGACATTTAAAGATCAACTAGTCCCAACCTCTCATGCCCATGCAGGGACACCTCCCACTAGACCAGGTTGCTCAACACCCCATGCAACCTGGCCTTGAACACTTGCATTATTGGGGCATCCACAAGTTCACTGGGTAACCTGCTTCAGAACCTCACCACCCTCACAAGAAAGAACTTCTTCCTAATATCTAACTTAAATTTCCCCTCTTTCAATTTGTGCCCATTACTCCTTGTCCTGTCACTACAGTTCCTGAAGAGTCCCTCTCCAGCTTCCCTGTAGGCCCCCTTCAGATACTGGAAAGATATACAGTGCCTCTATACTTTAATAGAGCTCAGTTTTAAAATGTTTTTTTTGTTAGTTGTCCCCACAAAAAATTTCAATTTAAAATGAATGTAAATAAATTTGTCACTAGGTCTCATCACCATCCACTTTATTTTACAACTGGTATAATTTCACTTAGTTGCAGGACTTTACTGTGTTTATTTTAAAAAGCTTACAGAATTCTGTTCTTCTGTTAGTTATATTGAAAAAAATATGGCATCAAAATGCAGATAGTTTTAGAAATCCCTTGTATCAACCTATTTCCATTAGGTTTACTTGCTAATGATGTAGTAGAAAACCCCACCTTGATCATAGAGAATAATTTGGACAAACTTCACCTCCTATATTGTGAATCACATATAAGGTAGTATCAGGAGTTAGCTTTAGCCAGCTGAAGAACTTTTTAACACATTAATCTTTCAGCGAGCATAGTATTGATGGTGTGTGATGGTCAGAGCAGTAATCTTATATTATCTATATACTTGTGATATGTAATTGCAATGTGTATTTCTATAATTGTACCCTGTATTATGTTTATAGCTCCATGACCTACTATTTTGCTACAGATTTTACCTCTGTTCACATTATACCAGTATATTGTATCTGAGATTTGTAAGGACCCGGCTAAATGTATTGAAGGAAGAATCCTCAAGGTAATCAAATAAACTTTCTCTTTCTCACAACACGTTGCATTTTGAATAAGTTTTTCAATTCTTCGTTAAATATAGTCAATTTAATATTCATATATTGCTACTATGAAAAGTAATGCTTCTAAGTTCAGCTGTTGCTTAGTGTTTCTTATCACAACATATTCTAGGGGTACTTTCTAATTGCAATTATTATTTATATTCTCAATTTTAGTAGCATGCAGAGTTATTGATATAGTTTTACTGTTAATTTCCTACATAGGCTGTTGAGTGCTTCCATAAATTCTTTCTACTCTCTTTAACAAAGGGGAGGTTTTCCTTCTTCTGTCCAAACTTTTTACTTGGTATTTTTTATCTTGTTCCACTTTTCTTTTTAATGTTTTCTTAAGTGCAAAACATTAATGATTTTTTTTTTTCCCCAAATGTTCCCTTCTGGATTTGTTATTACTGTCACGGTAGAATGAAGTTCCTTGAAATCTAGGAACAGATTTTTGTCTTTTCACTAATGTTCACTTGCAGGTTTTTGTGTGTTTTTTGGTTTTGTTTTTTGTTTTGTTTTAATAATTTGTGAGTTTTGTGGGTTTTCTTTAAAGGACTCTAACTGGTATTAAGAGTCAGAGTGGTACTGGTTTTAGATATTTTCAGGAAATACTGATATGGGTTAGGTAAAGTAGTTAAGTACTACAAGACTAAGATGAGTAAAATCTATGAAACAGATTTTGATGAGGGACTGATCTTGGACAGGCAGTCAAAACTCTTACCAGGTGAAGGAAGTTCTTTCCCATTGTCAGGAGCAAGTTTTTAAAGAATTTGATTTTAAAAGAGAAAGACCTATCTTTGAAATTATTCACCATAATATGTAAAAGATTTCTTTCCATTGAAGATCATTCTCTATCAATGTACTATTCTGGTAGCCAAATCTATTTGAAAATTACCTTTAAATACATTTTCTTTTGAGGAAAAAGAATAATTGAAAAACATTAAATCAAAGGCTCTGTTATTTTTTCATAGATTAAAGTACTTACAGATGTAGGATTTTTTACGGAGGCCTTTCATGAACTGTCTTTGCTTATCTGGGGAGAGAGAATTCCATGGAAGATACCATCAGGATACAGATATACTGAGCAAATGCAGGTAAACACCAGAAAAGTATAACATCGAACTATAACAAATCATTTTCTTCATGAAACTGCACATGCTCTGTATCTACAAGTTATTACATGTTCCTAAGAAAGTCCTACATTTCTTTCAATAGATGAATAAAATAGTAGGCTTTGAATGACATTAAAATCTCTCACTAAACAGAAGGGACAAAAGTCAGTTTTGAAATGTGTGTTTTATACACTGAGTTCTGCAGATAATACTGTAGAAAAAACAATGTGTGATTTCATATTCAGGCATGAAAAGTATGGACAAAGTTCTTGCCCTGTTACTGGCCAAGTTCCCACTGCCCTAGACAGGAGCAGGATGGCTGAGGGGCAGTTGGAGCAGCCCTGGCCTGTGGCACCTCTCTGGGGCCAGAGACAGGCTGAGGCTGTGTGGGGACATCAGCCTGCAGGGGGGTCAGGGTCAGGCGTGGGGAGGGGAACCGGGCTCACACACGGCTCAGGGTGACAGCAGAGGGCCATGGGGTCTGGTTGGGCCCAGCTTGGGGGATCTGTGCTCGGGCAGGGCTGCAGGCAGCCAGAGACTGTCCCTGTTGTGGCACTGCTGGGGCAGGGGCTGATAGCCCCTTGGGGCTGACATGGGGCCCTGGGGAGGGTGGGGGCAGCCTCAGGAGATGCTGGGCAGGAAGAGCTATTGCTGCCCACAGAGCCTTGACAGTTCCATCGCCCCAGGTCAGTTTGATTTTCCCTATATCGGGTCACTAATGTGCTACAAGGGTTGGAAGCTGTTGACAACTGACCTGGACTTTTGTCTTACCTGTGAGCACACCTGTGCAGGCAGATCAGGTTACTGGGTAAGCCTCCCCCATAACCATCCTTCCCTTGTTTTCCAAGCACGTATGAAAATAATCTAATGTTTTAATCCCAGATGAATGTAATCAAGGTCTCCCTTATCTGAGTGGTGCTTTTGGGTAGGTGGCATGAAAAAATATGTGTGTCAGCACGAGACATCTGGACGGAACACCAGGTGAAATTCAGCTTGAACTGTAGGAAAAATTTCTTCACCAAAATTGTTGTCAAGCGTTGGACAAACTTTATGTTTGCTTCCTTTACTCTATGTTGCAGACAGTGAAGCAGAACAAATTGAGTTTAATGAGCTGATTTGAAGGGAAATTTCCCTCCTCCCACCTCTGTTAACTCATTGATTTTATATTCGTATTGTAACACATTACTTTTTTTTGGTTTTGTCCGCGTTACAGGCCTTACAGAAATTTGATTCCTCAAAATCTCTCATGACAGCTACAAATTTGCAGGTAAAAAAATCTGAAAGAGGCAAATGTTTTATGCTATACATAAATATTTATTTATCTATCTTAAGGTAGGAATTCTCCAGTTCAGGAAATATCCTTATTATTAAAAAATCCAGTAAATAAAAAACATATTCTTCTCAATGGATTACGGTTTCCTGAATTTTAGATTTTATTACTGACCTCGCAAGGGAAGGGCAACTACCATATTCACTATTTTTCAGATGGGAGATCTAATATGTAAAAATTTGTGGCTTTTCAGTGCAAAACACACCAATGGAATTATTCGGGCTTTGTTGTGATATGGAAGATCAGGTGTTTATCCTGCTAAAATTTTGAGAGTGTCAGTCTTTTAATGTTATAATTTCTATCAATCAGAATTGTCTTCATAGATTTGTCCTAATTCAGATGGGGGTTGAAGTCAATTCCTAGGGGGAAAAAAAAAAAAAAAATGGTGACTTTATAAACAAGTGTCTAAACAGTCATTTTCTCATTTTATTTAAAAATTCCTATTCATCAGTAGCTTCTTTTGTGTTTTTCAGTTTTAATAATTTCCTTTTATTAACCTTCTCACAGATCCATTGATCTAGTAGGGGAAAATACTAACAGAATGTGAGAAAGTTGTACCATTAAAACAAATTGAGAAATTAAACCCCATGCCTTTTTCCCCTCCACTTTTCTCTGTTTTGTTTACAGCTTGTGTGTCTCCTACAACAGTTGATATTACAGGACAGAAATGAGAAGTGTATCTTGACAGCTTTTGATCTCTCTAGTTCCTGATTCATTTTGAAGTTGTGCATTATCTTGAGCTTTTGATTTGAACACTTCACAGTATATGTGGTGCTGTTACTAGTCTCATGATCTTGCCAATCTGTGTATACTTTCAACTTCTAAATTTATTAATCAAAAGTGAGAATATTAAATGTGTGATAAAACAATGATTCTGTAATGAAGAACAGAAAGATTCTATGAAATATACTAGAATGGTCTGATACAAGAATTTTTTTCTTTCTTAACAACAGATATTTTTGAGTTGAGATTTTTGAACTACAGATTTACCTACAATGCAGAAAAATACAACTTGCAGTGATAATATAAGTTCATAGATGCACCTTCTGCTGGAAAATGGATCTCTGAGGCCATAGCAAGTGCTACTAAGGGGTGAAGTTTGGAAATAAAAAGAGCAACTCATTCATAATAACTGAGAGTATTACTAATATTATTCATGTTAATTATTGATATATGTCATTATTAATAGAAGCAGAATATGTCTTGAACAAGAAAAATGTAAAATGTGTCATTTCTAATAGTCCCAACTGTTAACTTTCTTGTAGGTACTGGAAGATACATTTAATTGGAGTCTGTCTTTAACAGTGGTGCCACTGTGCAACCAACAAATGATGAATAAATTAACCTTAGCCAAAATGCATCTCATAATTTGCCTTTCTGCCACTATAAATAATATACCTGAAAAAGTTGAAAAAAAAGTATATTCTGTTGACAACAACAGCTTGCCAGAGCCAAACAAAACTGCACCATCAAATGTAAAAGGTAATTGTAAGAATGGTGGAAAAGTTTATTTTTATTGTTTCAAGCATGTTTTTTCCCACTTTTAACTACATATGAATTAATATGTCATATTCTGAACAATATTCATTTTAAATGTTGCTGAATAACTTCTGTCATTATTGAAATAAGCATTAAGACTTGTTAAGTTTCTTTTATTATTATTATTATTCTATTATTATTTTAGTAGCATTAGTAGCATTACTTTGTTTCATTATTACTTATTTTGATGTTGAAAGTCCCAGTTATAAGTAGAGAGGAAAGGGCTATGTTCTTCAAATTACTGAGAATGCTTTGGTTCTGCATCTGTTATCTGAAATTTTATCCGCAATGTATTTGACAGTTGATGCTGATCAGAATTCAAGACAACAGGAACAAAGAGACACAATAGTGCATCTTGTTGACTGTAAAGATGAATTAAATATGGCCATGCTGAAGGTAATTTTGATTTTTAGGAGCTGTACTAGTTTGAGAACAAACCAGTGGGAGATCGCAAATCAAAATTATAATTTAATAGGAAAATTAAAATAAATGCAATAGTACAAGAACACTGACAGAGTCAGGATACAACCTGACACCCTGTTAGTCAGGGTGGTGGTAGCAGTTAAGATGAAGCGGTCCTGTTGAAGTGGTGATCCTGTAGAAAAGGGTCTGGTCTTCACCTGAAGGCCCAATGGTAGCTCTTGTCCTCTGGGAATCCAGTAGATAAGGGCTGTCTCTGCTGTTCCAAACCCCAGATTATATGCAGGTGAGAATGCTTGGCTCCTCCCCCTGGGTGGAGCATCTCACAATGGGCTGATGTAATTCTATGAGTCATGCGGTGGGTTCTTGATTGCCCATTAAACAGAGATAGGCCCTGGAGGGAGTTATCAGGGATGAGTCATGATAGGAGATAATGAACATTGCCCTACCTGCTTTAATAACTTGTGAGTATGATAATAGAATACATGCTATTGGTTACATCTTACATTGTAACCTAGGACAGGAGAAAAGGATTAAGAAACTGCAGATTGATCAAAAACATTGCTAATGCCTTCAATGTAACAGAAATTATGATGAGAGGATGGTATGAGAAAGGAGACTAAAAGTTCTGTTTCTAATCTGACTGTAGTCTTACTAGCTGTACATGAAGTGTTGACTATTTGGTGCAAACATTTTTCATTTTTGGTGTATCATTTTTCAAATGATGGGAAGTATTTCCACAATCAGGCCTCAGTATGACTATTTCATCATAAAGGGTAAAGGCTGAATGTAATTTCAAGAGAAAATCATCTCCTTTCAGAGGGTGCCACCTGTAGAATGTCAGAGACTCTTTGAGGGGGCAGTATGCTATACAAATAAAAAACCATTCTCTACCATTCTCATATGTGAAATGTCTCAAATTTTTCATGTTGCTCTTTCTGGTACTTTATTTTGGAGGAAACATACCACAGCTTATTAGCTTCTTTGTTTGAAGGGGGTTTATTTGGTAGGAATTTTTTTTTGTTTAATTGTAAGCCTTTTCACATCACAGAAAGACTAAAATTAAGGGCTGATATATTCTTCATTCAGAGGGATCTTCCACTTTGGAAGTATCTACTTTTGGCTATTGTTAGAAGCAAAGTAATGCAGAAAGTCCATCTGGAGAATGGAGGATGATTCTGTATGGTAATTGGTAGAGGTCGTACACTAGAAACTTGAAAGTTTTAGTATAACTTGAAAATAGCACCTCAAAAATAAATAAAATAGAAATGTTCATTTAAATTGAATAGGGCTCATTTAAGAGGCATAATATATTTCTTACTCTTTCGATTTTTCTTTAACTATTCTATTCTTTTGGAGGGTTTTTTTTTTTGTTTGTTTGAGATTTTTTTGGTTTTTTTTAAAGTGGAGCTCTGAATTTTGATCAAAATAATGTATTGGATGATACAAACCTTTAAATTAATATTTAATTCTGCTGAAAGCTCCACAAGTGAGATTTCATTTAAAATTAACTTCTTTTTAGATGTGTTTTTCACAGCTTCTTACAGCTTTGTTGATCAGAAAGACTGTAAATTATAGCTGAACTTTCAGGATACATACTGCACACAAGAATGTCAAAGTATAGCTAATAAAGACTGTAATACTTCTTTTGACATCTTTAATGTTGTTTTTAATATTGTATTTATTGTTTAAAATTATTAAGCATAGTTAGAAGTATGGTATAAAACTATCAAGTATAGCTATTAGGTAAAGAATGGGAAATTAGTGAGTAACATTGCTAAGCCTTAAAATATGTAGTTAAGCATACATGGCAATAGTACAGGCACAGTTGTTGCTGCTTCCAACATGATTCTGTAAACCTGAGACAAGCAAAATTACACACACACGCCCCCACACCATTAATAGAAAAGGCATATTGCATTTACGTTGATTTATTTTAAGATGCGGTGATAGCAGGCTATAACGGAAAAAAATATTTCTAAAGAAAATTTTTATTTCTTTATTTTTGAAATCATACAATCCTGTGTTCTTCTGTAGGGGATTTTATTGACAGAAGCTGAAGAAATTCTTAGCTATCTTGTACAGGACATACAGGAAAAATACGATGGGGACATATGTCGGTTTTCTGTGGAAGATTTAGAGGCTCTCATTGAGGCCAAACTTGAGCTTGCTTCTATTTCTCAGCAAAGGCATCAAGCAGCTCTCAGGTAAGTAATACTATGAACAACCTTATCTTGCACAGCCTTGACCACCAACTACATAAATCTTAGTAGTCATCTGTAAAAACCCCATTAGTATATTTAGAAATGTAAGATACACTGGCATTTAATTTTTTTATTATTGCTTTATTTTGCTTTTTAAAAGATGATCAGTTATTGGCCCGTGATTTCTCTGTGAGGTGTTTTTGTGACAAAGTGTTGTAAAAAAACAAAGAAAAAGTTGCAATCTTCATGGTTTTTGGTAAAGTCTGGATATGTGAGATCATGTGTTTTCTTATAATTTTAAAGTGTACAACAGAGCACTAATGTTATCTCTGAACTACTGAATTCTAATTTGTTCAAGAATGCCCTCTGTTACTGTCCTACAAGAACATTTCTTCTTGTTGTACTTACTGGTTTCAAATTAAAATGTCAAATTTTTTTTTTTGAAATTGCAGTGATTAAAATGCATTGAAGTAAACATTAACATATTAGAATAGATTTTAGCAGCATTGGTTATATTGTTAGCGTCTAAAATACTGTTGTATTATCTCTGTACGTCTGTATATATCTGCCTGATATTTTCTCCAAATTAAAATGCCCAAATTCTGTGATATTTTTCTTGAGATTCTGATTTCTTCTGGAGAATTTAATGAAGTTACAATTTTAATATTCTTGGAATATATTGGACATACAGAAATATATTAACTCTTTGTAGATGTTAAATTCCAAACATTGTTTTGATCTTTTAGCTAGGAGGATTCTTCTGTTTAGCATACGTGTAATTTTAAATTAATTTGTGTAAGAAGGATGATAGTTTAACAATACATAATTTTATCAGTGTGAAGCTCTTTCTATCTAATATTTTATTAGAGGGAAAAATCTTTGAGCTTACAAATTGCTCACTGCATATGCAGCATACACAGATGTAGCACCATCACTTGCCAGACTAGATTGAGATTTGGTACAATGTAATCAGTACTTGTAATGTTTGTTAGGTCTAATCTGACTAAAAACAGCAGAATTGCTACAATAAATCTTATATCACAGTAAGCATCAAAAAAAGAAAAAAATTAACCTTTTCTTTGTTTTTGGAATAGTGGTGAAGATTGCTGATGAAGTAGTAGGTGGTTCATCGGGCCAATAGATAAATCAGTCTCAATGGGATTTTTTACCCAATTAACAAAAAATGGTTGATTCTATGATAAAACAAACCATGTTCCTTCTCTCAGCTCTCTTAGGTGAATAAAAAACTCTCCAAATCAAAACCTTTAAAATAGCACAATTTCTTTTGCATTTTATGGTATAGCAATAAAAAAAAATTAAAATTAACAAGGACAAGAGCTTTACAGTGCTGTATAGACTACTGAACTGGAAACAGTAACAGTCTGCATCATAGTCTTTCACCTAGGTTTTGTTTATGTTGTTTAAAAAGACAACAATTTCCCAAAAATTCAGATATTAGGACTGTAATAGTTTAGCAGTTAACGCCATTAGCGCAGATGTGAAGTAAGAACTTGTAGGTTATTTGTGGACATTTCTAATAATGAAATATAAATCTATGTCAGTGCCCTTTGATTTAGATTAATTTACTATAAATTGTCAAGGAGAAATCAACCTGTCACTGACAGTCACCTCATCATACTTTAGAGTGTCTTGAACTTTATGAAGTCACTATACTAGTAACCAAGGAGCAGGACGCACACTGATGGAATATAGTGTCTGTAATCTTAGCTTGCTACTAGGCTGGGTAAAACCTGCATTAGTAGAGTTCTGTCCCAAACTTTCTCACCCTGCTAAACTGGTTCCAGTATATGCAAGACATTTCAATGCAGGACCCTTCATTTTGCCGTGCAGTTTATATCCTAGAGACTAGTTTCTCTCTTGGATTATAACTTGTCTCAGATTGAAGAAACTTTTTTTAGGATATCAAGGATTTCAATGGATGTCAAACATTTTATGGATCATTTTTTGTGACTCTCAGATTTTTGATGGGTGTTTTTTAGTGGGTCTTATATATTGATAGTGGTTGGTAGCAGGAAATAAAGCCATCAAAAAACAAAGTAAGGGTTTAGGGTTTTTTAACCTATTTTGCAGTTTTATTGCACTGCCATGGAAACTGCTGATATGTCTGCCTCAGATACAAATGAAACATTTCTTCAGACAGCTGAATGTTTCCTGCCTGCCAGCGTAGAAATCAAACTTTGCATGATATTACAGAAATTCATCTTTTTTTTTCCTTTGGCGAAATGACCTAGTGGTGAAATTGTTATAGTCAGCTGTACTTTCCTATTTTGATCATCTTGTCACTTTCTGATTCAGCTGATAAAAGGATGTGTATTTTGTCAGGGGAAAGATATAGACACATCACTCTTGTTGACAGCAGAAGAGGGTCACAAAAATTTCATCAAGGGAAGCTTCTGCATTACAAGCTTCCGTCTTGCAAAAAATATATGCTTCAGAATAAGTTTATGTATAGGACTAATCCCACTGATCTCAAGGAGAGTACTTATATGGTGTCTGTCCTATAAATGTGAGCTTTCTAATTACCCAAATGTGTGCTTGTCTGCTTATGTGAATAAATTGTGACTTAAAACAAGACACATATGAAACTTTGGGCTTGTGTTCTATGTAAGCATATAAGGTAAAAATATCCTCATTTTCAATATTGCTAAATGTTGACCAGAGCAGTTAACTGGAGGCAGTGGTGCTGAGGAAGTTAGGTTAATATTTATTAATAGCCTGTATATACTCTTAGCTGCTGTACCTTCTTCAGTGTATTTGAGATATGTGAACCATAACATCTCAAGCAATGTTTTAAGAAAAGTCAGATTTTCCTGTAATTTTAACTTTGATGCCTGGTTTCAGGGGAGAACTCTCAAAAAAAGAAAAGCAGTTGGGGTACATCATTGCATTCTCCTTATTTTGTGTTTGCTTTTATAAGCAGATTCTGTTTCACGTTTTCCATTGTTAGAGAGAAACTTACCACCAAATTGAACACTGATTTATTCTGTTTTCTTTTTGTTGAATAAAACTGAGGTAAAGGGCTGATGAAGGAGATGAATGAGGATTGAATTGTGAAAGGTAAAAGCCAAGATATTAACGGCTTTGGTTCTCATTGTTACTTTGGGGTCTATTTGTGCTGAATTGGTGTAATCCATCCAGGTCTGCATCAGAAAAACAGCAAGGAGGATAGAATCAGAAATGACAGGAAGACTTTAACTGCTTTCTTATCTTAACAGGAGGTTATCCATCCTGTGGTTATACATATGTTGACAGAATAATGTGAGTAATTTAGAAGTAGTGCAGCTCTTGTTCTGACTTCTTTGTGGAAGATCTTTGCCTTCGCAGCCATCAGTCTAGAACATCTCAAAAGCAGTAAATTCACACAGACCCTGAATCTCTCTTGCATTAAAAGCTCTTTACATTGTTCTGGCAGTGTAAAAAGGGCTTTAAGGTGTTAATAATTCTTTCCTATTTTTTTCATATGCTTTGTGACAGCCAGTCTCTATGTAAAGATAGTCTCTCTATGTAAAAAACCAGCATAGATAAGAACTTTGATTATACATTTTAAACAATTAACCTGGTGAAAACTCTTTTAAGTGGTGAGCTAGAGATACTCTCTGGTAGTTTAGTATTATTAGAAAAATGTTTCTGTGGGCAGAGAACAGGTAGAATTGTAAAAAAACCCAAACAAACAAACCTCAAAACCAAACTCAAAAATGTTTTAGAGAAGATGTAGGAAAGTAAAGATTGACAGACATAAAGGAAAATGTACAATTGGGAAAAACCAATAAAAAGAGTCATTGATTTTGGCAGTTCTCAGAATATTTTGAGTAGTGTGTTTTCTGGACAAGAATTCTTGTTATGAAAAAGATCTCCTGTCTATGATGGCTTTGCAGATGTCTTCATATCATGAAAATAATTGTATTCACAAAGTCTGCTGCTATAGCTACACATTTTTGTACATGTAATGAAAATTGAACATGATCTGAGTGTATCTGAGTGCTTATAAAGACAGCAAAAAATGAAAAAACCCAGTAGTTAATAATTTAAGAAACCTGACAGTATTTTGAGATCCAAGCCCATAATTTTTTGACACGTGGGATTGAGTGCTGCACCACTCATAATGGTGTCTCTATCTTTCCAGGTGCTATTCAGAGTGAACTCCAGAAAAGAATTTAGGATATGGGGCGGGGGGTATGGTAGATGCAATGCCATGTGATTTCTTACTGATGAGGTTTTGCCTCATCACCTTGATGGTGTTTACTAAGATCCTGTGAGTATTGGACCATGTGGATTTAACAGAAGGATTAATGTATAGCCCGGAAAAGTTTTAAGGAGGAAGGTATTAACCTTGGTTGTGGATGACATAGAACTCTTCTAATATATCTTGGAATTTTCTGTGTTTTTACATCTTGTAATTTCTAAGAACTTTTCTCTGAAGACAGATATTCCATGTACGGTCTTGATCTAGTGATTTGACTAGATCTAAAAGTTGGACTTGGTGATCTTAAAGGTCTTTGCCAGCCAAAGTGATTCTATGATTCTGTATGTGACTGGAAGTTATAATGGAGTTCTGTTTTGATTGCTCCAACAGAATGTAATATATCTTAGCTTATATGCTATTCATAGAATAATAGAATCATCAGGGTTGGAAGAGACCTTAAGCTCATTAAGTCCAGCCATCAACCCAGCACCACCACTGTGACCCCTAAACCACTAAATTGTATTACGCAGATCCAGATGCCTCTTAAACTCCTCTAGGGATGGTGACTCCACCACCTCCCTGTGCAACCTGTTCCAATGTGTGACCACCCTAAAAGTGAAATGCTATCAGGTTATGTCTGTTATTGGCAAAACTTTTTCTCTTACTGCTGTTTTGTCACCTTCATAATGCAGTGCCTACAAATTCAGAAAATAGTCTGAGTGCAATCTTGTTTTACTGAAGCAAAAATTGATAACTGCTGATTTTACATCTCTGACATAGTAAAAAATATTAGTATTTTAATAAAATCATAAAGTGGCAAATATAATTAGTATTTTTAAATAATATTGCTCTATACCACAGTGTTGCTTTGGCTTTCTCTGCAATTCGACTTCTCCAAGATGCGAAAGTTCTTAGCGTGGACGTGACACATTTTCAAGAAGAAAAGGATGAAAGGGAGTGTTTGGTATGTGTGGATATTTGTTTTAAACTAATCTTTCTTTGTATATGAATCTTTCTTGTATTAAGTGTTGAGTGATTTTCTTAATATTAGAATATAGCAGTCATTTGTATTACGTGGTTTACCTGGGGAGAAAATGATCTTTGACATGCTTTGGATACCTGCTTGCCTGAGGTGTACTCAATGCATCTATAATTGCCATTATAATTTGTATGAGGTTAGGAATTACAGTTTTTATTTCTATACTCTCAAATGGCAGCAGTGAAAATAATCTTTTGTTTAAAATGCCCCCAAATAAAAAGGAAGTGAAAAAAATAGCTATCAGTTGAAAATCTTGTATTATTCAGTTAAGGTACTTTAGATTTTCTGATTGAAAACTGAATTCTCTTTCAAAAGCCAGATGGACCATTTCACATCATTGCTATGTTCCACATGGAGCAAGATTTCAGCTGACTTCTGTTGTCCAACACATAGGGATTCTGACCTCTGCTTTGGAAAGCCTGTTGGTCACACACCACACAGTCGCTCTCGAGTGCACAGTGAGTCAAATTGACTCACATGGACAGAGCAATTGAACAGTGAGATTTTGTAATGTCTGTTGAGACTGGACTTCCTTGCATGCAATGTAATTATTTTCTGTCTGTGTTGCTTATCAGGGGCTTCTGTCTCTGCACTTGCTCTGCCATTTTTTTAGTACAGTCCTGTAGCCAATAACTGAGCTATAGATACTTTTTTCCTCATTTGCATCAATGCAAATCAGTCATGATGATTTTTTGTGTAAGTAAAATGCAGGTGGTGCATTGTCCATTGATTGCTTGCTGGAACAAATTGTAGAACATGGACTGTAGAATTTTAGTAATAGAAAGACTTTTTAGAATCTGTGAAGATAGCACAAGGAGTTGAGCTGAGAATGCTCACGAACGCTTGTAGTACTACATCACACTAATATTTGTTTCTAAACACCAGAAACACAAAAAACTAGAAATCAAAAACTAAAAATTTCTTTCTAGTCATTATTGAGGTACCAGAAATTGATACCAATGCTGCTCTACATAAATTAGACTTTTATGTGCCTTAGAATTTTGTGTAATGTTCCTGTTGGAGTGGAATAAAATCCAAACTCTTAGAATTATTCATCATGACAAATATAGTATATAGATATATTTATGGAGTCTCACATAAAAAGTGGTTTAATATTCAAAGTGGTTAAATTTATTTATATATATATATTAAAATGTAAATAATAAATGGCCTCTTGTAATTAAAAAATATGTGTCTACCCTTCAAATAAGCTTCTGTTTAGGATGTTATTATTATTTGCAATATATTTGTATTAATTTAATTTTTTTAGCCTGATGCTGCCCTGTTACCTTGTTTGTAGTAAAATATGTTACTCAGAAAGTAACATTTTTCTTGCTTTTGGAACTTATTAGGACTCCAACACTGAAGATGTTCGACTGCCTCCCAGTGTAACAGCACAAGAGCACGTGAATGTACGTTTGTGGCTGAGGTGTCGAGCAACGTTAGTGACTGCACTCGTGACACAGATACAGGGTGTTGGTGATATGAAAGGTACTACTCTTTCTTGGTTTAGATTTTGAGATTATAACGGGCCTATACAGGCACAATTCTTATTCATAATTAAAAAGTACAAACATTAATTCTGGGGCTGTATTATCACAGACTATTTTTGTATTAAATTCATCCAATCCAATAAGGAAAATAATATATTTATGAGCAAATTCTCTCCTAGAGCATGAAAACAGGAAGTATTATATTAATTTTCATTTAATGGTCATTATCTTTTGATAATTGTGTCTAAAATTTTCAAATGTTCTAGTGTAATTAAGAAGGTATGGTTGTTTTAAAAAGTGCTGTTGCTGAGTACTTCTGGTTTTAAAAGTCTCAAAATATTTTTCACTTTCTATATCTCCAGTAAATGAAATATCCCTACATAACACCTAAAAATGTTCCAGATTTTTTTTTTAAAGATTTAAGAGATTGCAGAATACATTTATTGAAGTTTGGTTATGAATAAAATGTTTTTCATTCCTTAGTTCTATGAACTCGGACTCTCACTTAAGTATCAAAGTCAGTCTAGGTCTGTAGCCAAACTCTTATCTAATCACTTCTGAATAATTGCTCTGAAGGCTGTTACTATTTTGGAATTTTAACTAAAATCACTTTTTTGAATAAGTAGAACAGATCTAAAATATCCTAATATTTATGTTGGCAGCTTGCATAAAAAGCATGCATTTGGATGAACTTAAACCTAGTACAGTTTAGAAACTAAGTGGTTTTTCTTTCTTTTAAAAGTAAATTTGATACAAAATTGATGAAATGGTACATGTGGAATGTGGAATTTATAATGTCGTATTTTCTGTGACTTTTTAGTGTAGAAATTACTTAAGAATGGTAGAACACACAATAAAGTCTTCTCTATTGTATTTTTACTATTCATATGTTCTCTTCTTTTAGGAAACGATGTGACTGAGCGCAGAAGCGTGATAAAAGAAGTAATGTTAGAGGCAGAAGCCTTTGGTGATACTGAGACTCAGGCTGAAATGATGGTGCAAGCTGCTATTCTCGACCTGCAAGAAAAACGTCCTGTGGCAGACATTAAACTTCTTTTGCAGGTTTGAGCATAAGGGAGAAACTCTTCCCTTTCCTTTGATGCATTTTTTTTTGTGTAGTCAGAACAGCTGATGGCAGCATTAAATAAGCTTGAAATAGTGCCTCTAAAATAGACTTTTTTTCACTTTGTGTGATTTGTCCTTATAAATAGACAGGAAGATAGTAACTACTTTGGTTTATGTTGTCTATGTCCAAACAGAATATCATCGGTTTACTCCAAGAGGATACATTTATTTCCCTGCCAGCTTCTTTGACTCTTGTGAAAAGTATGCTTCTGCTGACAGACATACTGCCACTGCAAATAGTAGAGGATACAGAACATTGCTCTTCTGCAGTGGAACCTTTAAACTTGCTTGTTTTGGCACATGAGCTTACCATTAAAGCAGTGAGTACATGTCGGTGCATTTCCAAATCCTTCCAATAGCCTTAATTATTTATCCTGGAAGCTATTTTATCAATTTATTAAAAAGGGCTATTCCTAGTAACTGATCACTTCAGTTTTAACTACGTCAGAATAGTATGAAGAAGTAGTTCATCTTACCAAGCTCTTTATCCATACTCATCATGCATGCTCACCTATGTCGTGCGGTATTTTCACAGAATTTAAAAATATTTAATAGTTGCAAAATGCACATCCGGATGTGAGAAATGAAATAGGTAGTTTGACTTTTAAGGAGACACAGAACACTCACTTTTCCCATTTGCAATGAGGGACATATTCATACTCAATACCTCAGGGAGAATGTAGATCCCATTAAATTCCTAACTCTTAAGCATCCAGGAACTTAGCTTTGTGTCTTAGAATAATTTGAATCAGGACAATCTATATAAAGTAGCATGATATTTTAGGTTGATGGATTGTTACAATTGGTATGAAGAAATAATTTCAATGTAAAAATTTAAATATGTAATTAAAAAAATAAATCTAAAAATATGAACTTTGTACTAAACCATTTACCTATTTGAGATCCAAAAATAGGCATTTCTACCTGAACTTAGTACAGGTTACAGAGAAAAGTTTTTAGATCAAATTCTTTCCTCATATTTTCTAAAACTGAAGTTTAATCCTTTGAAATATTTATTTCCCTAAGTAATAAAGAATCATATGAATTAATTCAGACTCAAACTTCCAACTGTGAGACTTGCTGGCCTTCAAGTGACTTGACACTTTACAGTGTCTCCCCATTGTCTTATCTCCATGAATGAAAGGTTTGACTGTTCCATACATGCTAATTTCTTTTTCTTTTCCAGCCTTTGCTGGATGTCAGATTTCTTTGTAGAAATGACAGTTTCTTTCCAGGGCTGTGGTCACTTGTGAGATCTATTTATTAAGACTGATTTGAGGAAGTTTTCTTTAAAAACCAAAGCCTAACATTATTAAATTTCATCAAGAGTTCATTAAAATTGTTTGTTTGGATCACAAGGCTCTTCTGCAAGACAAGTACACACTACAGTAAAGGAGTTCAGGAATATGGAATCCTTTTCTAGCGCTCTTTTACAAGGCACTGGAGTTCCAGGAGTTTGCAATACCTAACTTACTTTTCCAAACTGCTATTTAATTTTCTGTCTGTAAGTTGATTTTACTAAGCATACTCTTTTCATAGATTTTTGTTTGTGGTGAACCCATTGAACGGCAAATAGAAGACAGTACATTGACTTGCCTGGTCTTACCTACAAAGAATATCTACCTGCCACATATTAACTTGCTAGCTCAAGTCAAAATGAAAATTGGTAAGAAAAACACAACTCATTATTATTTTTAAGTTTTAGTTAATTTTCACTCATATTTTATGAATGGGTTGATTGGTGTAGCTCGGGCTTCTTTTGAGTGGCCAAGGTAAACCTCAATGGCATCATACAATAGTGAAACAATATTATAGTTTTGTGTTTATATCCATCAATCACTTGAATTTTTCGGAATTGGATTGTAACAGTAAATATGTAGCAGCATTTCTTCTAAGGAATTTGCTTATTTTTGTATAAATTGGTTGTCTACTAAATAATTTACAAAGAACTGTTTTGGTTTTCTTTAGGACACACGTTAGCTGAAAAAGTAGCTTCTACAGCTGCAAGAGGAGATCAGTTGCAATGGCTACATGTTCTCAGGCATTTAGAATCAGCATTGAAACTTTGCAGAGCATCTGCAACAAAAAAAATAGATATGGAAGCTGAACTTCTTTTTCAGATAGGTAAATAAAGCCCTGTTTGTACATCCTGAATGCCATCCTAGGCAATGTTATGCATGGTGTCTCTTAAAATGGAGACATTTTACTGTAAAACTAGAATAGGTTTGGATATTTCTCACTGTCTAGATGAAGATCTCTCTCCTGTGTTTAGTATCACACCAGAGTAATTCTGGATGCATTATTCTGCAAATAATTTCAAAACTGCATTAGAACTACTTTCATCGATATTTTACCAGGGATCAGAGGGTGTGGCCAACAAGATTAGGAACATTATGTTTTGCACCAGGAGGTGTTGGTTTGTGAGGATCCCAGCCAGAAATACATTGAAGACTCTGTAATGTATGTCTTAGAATGCCATATTTTGGAGTTAATGGTATAAAAGAAGAATGAGATAGTGTAAATAATTTTCTATTACTGCAGAGGCTGAGAACTCCAAGTTGTGCAGAATTGAACATGCTTCTAATCAGGGTGTAGCACAACATACTAATCCTTTCTGTGGAAAAGTCACTTCTTTTTTGATCATTTAGCTATTCTTAAAACAATGTTATTCACCATTTCTACTTTCAAACAAAAAGCATGTTCATGTAAGAACCTCTTGCTTCACTTTTACACAAAGGTACTGAGAAGATACTGCCAAGAGGCTCTTGTGTTACAGTGAGCTGGCTGCATTTATCCTGTGGGATGTGCCCAGCACAGCACGGGCCTGAGGCCCACAGTGTGTGCAACACAGCACAGAACAGGCCTGTGCCTGCACATTAACTCCTCTGCATACAATGCTCTGCTAGTTGGTATCAGGAAACGTTAGGGCTCATTATGATTCCCAAGTTTGGTTATTTTAGCTACTCTATGAAGAGAGTTGTTGTACAAGCACTGTGCATTACCTTTTAAACAAACTGGAAAAGATCTTGCTTATCAGGAAGAGAATAGATAATGTACTATGTTGTTTTACTTTTCTGGAGGGAAAAACAGATTGGGTGGGTCTTACAGAAGAAAAATTAATAACATCTTGAAAATCTACTTTCTGTATTTCTTTCTAAGGTAAGGTGGAACGCCAGATAACTGAAACAGGCAATAACAAGTCATTTCTAGCTGTTGAAACCCTGTTGGAAGCTATTAAGCTCAGCCAGCAACATGATCAAAAATATGAGTAAGAATCTAACTATATAACTTTGAAAAGAATTCAAATCATACATGAATATAATTTTTAAACAGTTTTTTGAGATTTGGTCTGGTACTTCTGTTATGGAGGATCTTTTGTGTTTTAGAGTTTTATTTCAATAGAGAAGAGCTAGTGGATATTTATTCTCTTATTTAAAACAAATGATAAGAACATTTAAAAGCATTTTTTAACGCTACATAAAATTTACAGCTTTCTGTTCTATTTCCAAATTTGTACCCTATCTGTCAACACTGGGAACAGAGCTATCAATTAAACAGGAGGTTTATTCATATTTCAGAAGATGAGCTGTGGTCTGCCCCCTTCCAGATAACAGAAATCCAGCTTGAAAAGGTTAGCAGCCAGAAATAGTCAGAAGAGCAGAGGCAGAGGGAGTGTAGGAAATGTGTTTATAACAGATATCAGGACAGTGACTTTGGCATTAGTTATCAGCCTAGAAGATGCCTGAAGAGCTGAGCCAAGACAGCCAATAAATTCTGTCAAGCAGCTCTGATACATTGGACTTTAGATTTTTTGTTTCTTGACCAGTCTAAATGAATAATGTGCCATGTCTAGTTAGAGACAGTGTAAAGGCAGCAATTTACCTTGCTTGTTTGGGTATTCTGTTACTTAAGTTAATGAACCAGAACTCTGAATGTTGAAGCAGTAGCATAGTAATAAACCTCAACAAGCAGTCAGCATGATGGAAGATGGAGCAGAAATGAACTGTGGTGAAGTTTTGCAAGTTTAATTTGCTACACTCTTATTTAATTTGCTACCGTCTTTCTAAAAGAATGTACAACATCAGTGGACCATGGCTTTCTTGTTTTAGAGAACTTAATATCCTGATCACATTTATACAAGCCCTGTGATATCCGTGCGATTGTTTAATTAAAGTTGTTTCTTGATGTCTCACATCCTTTTTTGTTAGCAAGACTAGAAATTTAACTAAATTGTTGCCAACCAAGTGTTGAATTTGCCATCTTCTCAGTTAGTTTGTTCAGCCTTTAACTGTACTCTAACTTTTGTATTTTGCTTTACACAAATTGTACTAAAGCTGGAATTTATTGTACAATATAAACAACTAACTCTCTGCAATATGAATCTGTCGAGAATAGTAACTATATGAGCAGGAGTTTGTTGCTATGCTTGGGGAAGTGAATTCATAGGTGAAATCTGGAGAAATCTGCAGAGCCAGGAGGAATCTGCATAAAAGAACTGTTATAAACCTGTAGGGAATAGAAACATCAGAGAAATTCTCCATGTATCATGATTTTCAGCAGGTTGAGGGGATTAATTCTTTCTTACTAAACATTTGCAATTTTTTAATGAAATATTTGTTTCAAATAATGCAAATTATATTTGATATACTGTTAAATAAAGGTGTTATTTGTTAAGCACACCATAGGGATGTTCTAGACTCACATGACTTTGAAGCAGGATCCCGTGGCTTTCTGAAAGAAGATACACTTAAGGTAGATGATGGGGGTTGGATGAACGATTTATTTGGTGAGGTATCTGGCTTGTCTTCTGCAGGAGTCAGATTGTATCATCATAATGCTTACTTCGATAGTAAAGTTGATTATTCTGTGTGTTGTTTCTTACAGGTTAATAAGACGGTCATACCTTGAAATAGCACTATTATGTTTGTATTTTGCCACAAATAATGAGGATGTATCACAGACACATAAGTTGCTGCCTTCCAAATCAAGTGTATGTTTTCTATCTTTTGGGTAGTGGCCTCTTCAAAGCAGGAAATATATGTTGTGCATATATATTGCCATATTATTACTTGCAGTGACTTATAAATCATACTGATACTGCAAGTCCTCCTAGAAAAATCACACAAAGAAATCATATAATAGAATTTGATCATTTGATGTTATCTCTCATGTTTATTGCATTGAATGATAATATTTAAAATATCTTTCTGTATGAAATAGGAAGACACAGAACCAACAGTGTTTTAATTTCCGATTATATATGAATTAATTTGTACATTGCAAAATATACTTAACATTCAAACCTGTTTTTAAATGCTAACTTTACCAGATTTCAATTTTTCCATACAAATATGAATGACAGCATGAGAAATATAAGTGCCTTTAACCACATTAAAGTTCCTACAAGCCATAGATGGAAAGCAAAATGTGTAACATTAGGGAAAAGTGGTAATTAAATTCCAAAAAATGGAATATGATAGCAACACTGTATACAGTAGTGACCATAGTATAAGCTGCTCTGAGAAAACTTTTTCTGGGAGCAGCCAATTAGTATGCTCTGGATAATTTTTTCATTTTTAGGAATTAATCCATGGATTTACAGTCATTGCCAATTTTTACAACTTACAAATAAAACAATTACTTTATAAGTCGGAGGACTTTTTTCTATGTTTAGAATATATTTTACCGTAATATATTTAGAATCCTGATTATGAACTGGTGTATAATTTTAGACCTCTTCTGAAGAACTCTCTTCTGAGGAGGCTGTGAAATCAGAAGTCTACAAAGTACGAGCCTGGATTGCAATAAGAGCAGCTGCACAGGTTGGTGCAATATTCTAAAGCAGTATTTTTTTTTTTTTTTTTAAATTTCATCTTATTCTTCTTACACAAGCAAACAAGGCAATGCAAACAAGAGTATTAAGGTTTCCTGAAATTTCTGGCATGGGTCTTTTTTAATAAAGTTAAAATGGACACTCTCTGAATAGTGCATTTAATCTCTCTTGGACAGATCTGACTCTGTTTACTTCAACTTTGATTCAGTGCAAATAAAATGGCACATGACCTGATATGTGTGCACGTGTATTTGACATGTGGGCAGACATCAGTGGCATTCAGATGAGGATATCTGATTTGAAATCACTTATGTAGTAATTAAGCTGTCAGCAGTAATGATTTATTTAAATATAATGTGTACTTTAATGTCAGAAAGAAATAGAGTATTTTCCCAACTTTAAAAAATATAGTATGTTTAAGAATTAATTTTTTGTCCTCATCTTGCTACTCTTAAGATTTTAAAATCTGTATAAATTTTGTAGTGAACTAGTCCCGAATAAAATAAATGTTATTTTTAGGTCAGTGAAGCTGTCCTTGCTTCTCAGCTGTTAATTGGAATGAAGAGTGTTAAAGAACAGAGCATGAAGGATGAAGTGCAACAGAAAATCCCAGAATTTGCTTCTATGGATCTTTTTTCTTCATACGGAGATTTCATATCTGGTATTCCTTTATACTTAGTAATATCAGAAAACTAAATAAATAATAAGCTATATATGCCATGTAATCTAGTAATACATTTAATATCTAATTTTCATTTATGAAAAATTATAAATCAGTTTTGGAATGTAAAATAAAAAGCCTCATCATGCACAGCAATACAAAATATTAAGTAGAGACCTCATGGGTTTTTAAATATCAGCCTGTGCATGTGTTCAATATGTTAAGAAAAATTCATTGTTTGCATCCTGTGGCTCAGAAAGACAGAGTGCACATACTGCCATCATTTTGGAAAAATAGATGGTCCTTTGTTCTAGGACTTCCCCAGACATATAAAGTAGCTGTTGGCCTTCCTATCAGTCATCACTGTCCCCCCCCCCCCCCCCCAATATTGACTTATAACTGATTTTTTTTCCCTAGGTATATTAGCTTTCCCTTGGAGACTTTCAGTTTTACTCTTGATTTTGCAGAGAGATGTTGGTGTTGAATAGCTTCTCTCCCTGCATCATCCCCCTGAAAAACCCAACCCAAACAATGAAACAAAAACAAAGCCACAAACAACAAAACTCACCAAAAGTAACATGCCCAAACTCTTGCTAAGTTTTCTGCCTGGGTACTGTATTCTAAAAGTCAAAGTCAGTATAATAAAATTTTCACTGTCTTTCCAGTCCAATGGATTATTATTTAGAGATGTTTCCATTAGCTTGGTAGAACTTTGCCTAGTTTATTTCTAACTTCTGCATTTATTTTTTAGCTAAAGGAGTTGATGAAATGGAAGGTTTTGATCTAAAAGAAACCCACCCCAACGGCGAAACTAGGAATTCTGAGATAATGATTGCTAGATGTTACATAAACACTAAGGCAAAATATTCATATTTATTTTTAAACTAGGAACCATTAATTTAGTGATAAAATTTCGGTTCAGTGGCTTAATTTCAATTATCCCAAGTAACTGACAAAGACTGAATTGCTCTGCTTGATAGCTGGTGGCAAAGCTGAGCCATGTCTGCTTACTGTACAGTGTTTAAACATATGTGTTTTGATTGGTTTATGAAAACAAGCCTTGTATGCTAAGACTTTCCATCAGATTGTTTTGTACTAGCTCCATTTGCTTATAATTACAGATGATTTTTTCTTTTGGCAAATGCAGCAGGTGTTTCTCCCGATAGTTCTGTTAGCCAATACAAAGAAGAATAGAAAATGTAGAAAAGCAATAGTAGACCAAAATACAAAAATGTAAATTGCAATGTAAATAATCAGCATAACGCGCTAAATATTTTCTGTAAATCTCTTAGTGAAACACATATTTAAGTTTTCATCTATACGACAATGTGGTCATTTAAACTTTTGGCATTGACAGTGAAATGTCAGGAATAGTAGACATTCAGATTTTGTAGAAGCACTCATAATTATTTTCCAAAAATTTTCTCTTAGGCATCACTATAACATAATGTTTATTCAATTTGGAGTGAGAAACAGAGCACAAGAATTGTGCTTTTGAGAGAGCCACGTGCTAATAAAGTGAAAAACTACTGAATATAAGCAGTGATGTACTGATATCTGTACTGATAATTTTTTCCTCTTTCTGCATAAGTGCAACTTTTAGGCAGCACAAAAGAAAAGATTATCTTTTGTTTCATTTCACAGTTAAGAATGTATTTCATTGAAAATGTGCTTAATATCTAAAAGGGACAAACGATTAAAACTGGCAATGAACACTTCAGAGTACCTAACTCTTCTGAATTTGGGTCAACATAACTGGGAAGTTCAACTGCCAGAGTTATGACAGATGACTCCTTGTGTTGTTTACATTTAGTAAATATCTTCTGTTGAACAATATGTAGAAATAATGGTTTTATATTCAAATGCAGAGAGAGAGAATGCACCTGGCTGTCTACCCTTTTTGAATTTCTTGCAAGGACCAGTAAGGTTCCTGCCCATGATCTGAAAAACAATTTTCAACTAATTTTAAGGCTACTTACTATTTTAACTCATATTAAAGCAGAATAGAAATAATTTTTGTTGTATGAAAAATATAACCAGTTTCACAAGTTGTACATCTAGTTATGGATTAGTCAATTTCAACACAATGCAGAAATAGCTTTTGAATTTCCACCACTTCATGTGTGTTCTTGAACTCTTATTGGAGTTGCAGGTGGATACAATGTTGTCTCTGAAAGTCCCGAAGCATCTTCTACTGAAAACGAGCAAATCATAGAAGACAAGCAGAGCGAAAGTGAAGGAACAGAAAGTCCTGTCAGCAAGGCCAGCCAGAAGAAAGATACAATAACATGGGTTCACATAATTCGCTACCACAATCATTTAAAAAGAATTTTTAACACAAACCTACCTGGTATGTATTTTTATTTCCTTCTAGAAAACTGCTATAGGTGAGATACTGTTTTTGAGGGCCAACAGTGTTAGATTCAAAGGCTATCATCTGAAATAGCCTAATTTTGAGTTCCTTTTAATTGTATAAATGCGAAAAAATCTTCATGGAAATCAAGATTTATGTCAGTTTACAAGTGCTGCAAGTGCACTAAGATATTACTTTCTTCGTAGTTATTTATAAGCCTCCACAATACCAGGAAGGCCTCCCTCAAAACTTAATTGTTATTACTACATCTGAAGCCTTTCTAAAAAATTCATAATCTATTTTTATTTTTAGTTCTAGAGAGATCGAACTGTAGTCACATCATAAATAAATCTGTTCAGTTTAAGGTTGTGTTTTGGAGACCTGAGTGCAGTGTAAATAGGAAGGCTGAGCATTATTGAATGTGTTTTGACTGAAACCCCAGATGTGATGTACATGCTTGGGTTATTTCACTGTAAACAGAACATGGTAATAGGTAGGACCTTTCAAACAGAGTAGGAATCCATTAATTACAAGGCCCTAATACTATGCACCTACATGTGATGGCCAGCTTTTAGATATACAAGTGATGAACCAATAGGTGAGAACAGTTCTGCATTGCACATACAGGTGCTAGAGAGAAATCTAGCAACTCTGAAAATAGTAATTCCAGAGAGGGCTGGGTTTTCTTCTTGTAGCACCAAATGAAAGGAAAGTATTCTGGCTCACCACAGAACTGTAAGGACAGTAAGGTATCTACAAGTAGGTGTCAAAACATGCATGTAAATCTCAGCTTTAGTTATCAGTGATGGAACCTAGGGGGCAACTCAGCTGATCAGCCTGTGGATACCGAAATGCTGCTAGTGGATGAATTTTCCAGCTTCTTGCATTAATTCTTTGAGAACCTTTTCTTTCTCATGCAAGATATGAAAACAGTAAGATAGTTTATGTAAACAATATTCACATCTGGTGTTTTGCTAAGTTCTGTTTATGGTACACTGAGAAAATGTTTTACCGTGGATGTGATAGAACTTAAACCAATCACCCTGGGAGGAGTGTGAACATTGTCCAATCGCTTTATGGAACTAGACTATATAAAAATGATTGTAAAATTAATAAATAATTCATTCT
The DNA here is from genome assembly GCA_013397775.1 of Eulacestoma nigropectus. Taxonomy (NCBI): domain Eukaryota; kingdom Metazoa; phylum Chordata; class Aves; order Passeriformes; genus Eulacestoma; species Eulacestoma nigropectus. Next base: position 1,650,148 of record VZTE01004593.1, read on the forward strand.
TTTACTGGATTTGTGTGTTGCTGCATCTCTCTGTTCCTGGCTCTATAGTGAAATCAGCCCCTAGCTGTCTAAACTGGGGTCTTGAGAGCTCTTAAAGCTTATTTTGACCATATTGAATAAATATGTGTTTATTCTAGTGAATGCTTAGGCATCTAGTGAACATACTGGCACTTACACATCTGAATTTAAGTACCTACACCTCAAAATTACACCTCCCATTTTATGCTACTTTATAATGTCTGGACAGAGTTTGCTTCATTGTCTGATCACTAGTGAAAAATTATAGATAACATAAGCTAGTAAAATTTAAGGACAATCAGTATAATTGTTGGAAATGCATTTATTTGATACTGAATCTATTTACATATTTTATTATATTTTCAAAATTTATGAATCTAGAGTAGCTGTAGTAACTTGACATTTGAATGGCAAATAATGATATAATTTAAAAAATCTCTTTTAAAAACTGCCCCTAACTCAGGACCTGGATCACTTTCTGCAAGAGATGGACACCTTAGTTTGATTTCTGACACAGGAATTGTTCTACGCATAGCAGAAATGCATTCCTTTCTTGAAAAGAATTTGGTTGAATATTCAATGTGTTGTCTTGAGAATTTTCCAGAAGAACTACATGATGTAGAAATGCCACTCAGTAGTCCAGCTGGTTCTTCAGAGGTACTTATGTTCCTTCTAATGTTTCAGAAATATTATACTGGTATTTAATTCAGATTCTTGATAGTTCCAATGGTGATATTTCTGGGAGCACTATAGAAGAATGAAATTATTTATGCAGGGGATCAGTACAAAACCAAAATCCTGTGCAAGCTGTGAATTGCATAGTTAACAAATGCAAATATCCTTGCATTATTCAGTCCTGCAAAAATAATCTCCATCCCATAGCCAGTGTATTTAGACCCTAGGAGATTAGGCAGAATGATATTTTAAAAGTTTTTTTTATTAGTTAATAAAGTTGGCTGTTACTCAGTAGGGCTGAGGTTTTAAATTTTGTAGATCTCCATGTTTCATACCAAGAATGTTCTGATGTTAGTTTTGCAATTTGTAGGCACAAATCTCTACATTGTTAATTTAGTCTATAATAAAAAGATGATTTTCAAAAAATATATGTTATATTTTCTCAAAATTTGTTGAAGGTCTTATATGCCAATTTTTTTCACTGATTATCAGCTGGCTAGAAAATCAACCTTTTTAGATCTCTCTCCTGTGAGCAGCCTATTGGAGCTTTCAAATGTAGGCAACTCAGAATATATTACTCAGATAAATCTTGAATTAGAATTCTGGACTCTATACTGACCGTGGCACGTGTTTTGAACATTGAATGAAATTTGTTTTTGAAGATCCAGGGTAAAAATAATTGCCTTCAAAGTTTCTAGATCCCACTTCTCAAATTAATAATGATCCTAGTTCTAAAAATTAAAATGACAGATCATTCTCTGTGACTTATTTTTTAGCTATTATATTCAGTTTTGGATGGAGACAGGGGGAGAACTTGGTATGTTATAAAAATGAATAAAAATACTTCTGTGAAAGTAGCTTGTCCAGAGTTGGTGAACTTTCTGCAGTGTTGGACAGCATATCATTACTCATTTCCCAACAAAGAGCTGACTGTGCCACTGAATAAATTGTAAATATATGGTATGTGACATTTATAACAGCCATCATATATCAAAAATTATTTTACTCTGTCTGCTCTTTTTTTGACATAATTAGTATTACAGTGTCCTAGAATAATAAGCTTCAGAGCTCACTGTCATGTTCGTGACGGGTGCAAGCTGCATAATCATATGTTAACTTCACTGTTATAGACAGCTAACAAGCATAAAGCTCTTACTTTTTTAATTCTAAGTTCATTGATTTTTATCACAACATTTTTAGAAGCTTTAACTATCCAGAAGGTTATAGATGTTATTTTAAAAATGTAACTGTAATTTATTACTGTGAGTTTTAACAGTACAAATAGATACACTTTTTGAAAGAATGATTTTTATGTACGAAGTTGTTTCACTTACATCTATCTCTGTATTCTGTTTTTGACTCTTGAAGGTTTTTTCAGGTCTGCTGACCAAAGAATCCAAATTACATTAAGTTTATAATTAAAATTTAAAATTAAAATGTTACATTTTGCATGCTTGTTTTTTATTCTGCTCCACAATAGTAAGTAGGACTGGAAATACTTAACAAAGACAGTTTTTTGTTTTCAGACTTTTGAGAAAGTTGAATAGACAAATATTTATGGATGTAATTCAGCAACCCACCAGTTTGACAATAGCAGTTGTAATGTCCTCCTTTAAAAGGGTTCAGTATGAATAGAAACCCAAAAGTTCAGTGAAAAAACCCAAACCGTAACACACATTTTAGAAAGAAATATATAGCATAAAATGGAATTTTAAGAGCTCTAGTTCAGGGGCACAGCATAAATTAGGTTCTTCCCACGTCCATATATGTGTTTTCTCCTAGTTTTGTTCACAGTCCATGCTAGCAGGATTGTGGGTGATTCATTACTGAATGTAGAAGAGGGCTTACCATGGGTTATGGCCACTGAAGGCACATCCGTGTGCTCGAATGCATGACTTTTGCATGTGTGGATTCATCGTTATCTTCACTTCTGCTGAAGTTCGATGTGGGATGGTAACTGGCTTAATCGTGTAAGATTAAGTTATTGTGAAAAATCCATCTTCTTCTCACTTGGATTTAATGCCCATAGTGGTCATGAGCTGAATTTTCTGTAGAGGAAGTAGGTAAAATTCTCCATTTTTTTCAGCAATGAACATTCAAAATTTGAAAAGAACAAACTCCCCAGGGAGCTGTTTTCAGTGTCCACATTTTGGAATCAATGATGGAGACATTAAGGACCTTTTCAAATAGCTTCCATATTCCCTGAAAATGCGACTGGCCAGTGTTCTTTGCAGATCTGTGCAACACTTTCAAAAGTAGAGATGGTGTATTACTGTTCAGCCTTTAAATAAAATATTTCACCATTTTAAGAAAAGGATTTGTTCATGAATGAATGTTGGCTGACAGTATTCCTGCATTAATTCCCTGGTAAATGACAGCCAACAGTAGCTATTTGATGAATGCCCTGCTAATGTTCCATATGTATTTTATTAAATACAACAAATCCTCACAAATTAAGTGATTGAATTTTCAGCAGGTGTCACCATTTGTTAGTTGCACAGCTGAGAAAACAGATAGGTAAACATAAATAAAGCATTATTCTAACATTCGGAATACTATTTGAATTATCAACATGTATACCTGACAAATTACTTTTTCAGCACTAAATTTTGTATGATCAGTATGCCAAATAATAGATTTGAGCAAAACCCATAATGCCATAATGATTTTAAGTCAAAGGTAACAATCATTGTGACTGGGGGTGTCTCTAAGTCAGCCTACAGATCCTTTGTATTACTTTTAGAAATGTGTCATCACATGAGCTTTGAAAAGTCTTAACTTGGTAAAAAGGACACTTTTTAAAACTACCCATTTATCTAAATTATCATATATTTATGCAGGAATGAAAGTCATGCCAATTCCAGTAGACACTAGATTATAACAGATTTTTCTCATTTCACTATAGAAAATATAGTTTAAACCTTGATTTTGTGTTTCAGGTGTCTCCTGAAGTTACTGAAATTACGTCAGAAGTGTCACAAGTGAGAATAGCTTCTCCAGTTTCTGTCATTGCAGAAGAAGACAGGCAGACAGAAAGTAGGGCAGCAAGTGCTTCAAATAAAGAAATTAACATTCAGTGGTATATTCCTTCTGCGGCAAAGCCATCAAATGATACAGAAACTAAGGTATAACTAGAGCAAAGCAGTTCCTTAGGTAGTAGAGCAAATTAGGTCTCATTTCCAATGATTATTGTAAGCATTATGAGTTATCAGCTTTTTAACTGAATTATACATATGCTGATAGGAAGAATATATTTACTCTGCTGTAGACCTGCTCTTTAGGAAAACAGAATGCCCTGACAGTTTTTTGTTGGCAGGCCAAAAAAAAAAAAAAAA
>VZTE01004593.1:1654217-1666603 GCA_013397775.1 Eulacestoma nigropectus
CTGGAAAAAAAAAAAAAAAAAAAAAAAAAAAAAAAAATAAATCTATGTTTCCCATATAGAGCTTCCAGGCCATACTGTATTCATGCCTGTTGCAAATTCCTGATGTCTTTAAGACCTCCACTCTAAGTCTGGGTAGGCCTGACTGATACGAATAATAGCTTAGTGGGAGACTCTTGGAAAAGCAAAGATACACATATACAAAGATACACACATACAGGGAAAATGGGATTTTGTAAGCCTCATTTTCCTAAAAGATCACACTGAACATGAAAGATGAAAGAGATGGGAGGGTTGCAGGAATGTGAGAGACTATGAAATGGAATTTGTTTTATCTTTACACAAGGGAACAAACTGTAGCTAAAATTTCTGCTACAGCAATAAAAATCCATGATCTCAAACTTTTTCGCATAGCAGATTGGTGTCTAAATTTCTATTAGACCCATTTATCTTTACTAGGAAACTGATAGAAGCCCTGTGAAGTTAATGTAAATAATGTAATATATGTAATTATTTATAAGTATAATGTAAATAATGTAAATAAATTACCTTTTAATATGGTTTTTCAGGTTACTTTATCAAGGCCATACAGATCAGTAGAGGACCAGAGACAACTCTTAAAACCAAATAATGCATGAATGCATATTCTTGACATTTTCCATATAGTCAAAATATTCAGCTACCACTAGGAAGCATATTTGCAACCATACTAGTAAATTCTTGCAGTGAAAGATGAGAACATTCTATTTAATTTTCTTATATTGGTACAGCTTTATTAGATTGGTGAGTTATGCACACTTCATGGATTTAAACCTAGCATGATGACAGCCATGCATATGATTGACCAGGATCAGGACAACGCTGGGATTTTGATAGTGACTCTATGGGATATACCTAATTTTCAAACCCATAGTAATTATATCCAATTTAATTAATTAAATTAATTTAAAACCTATAAAAACTGGGTGTAGTATAATTCATATGAAGTCACACTCCCCTTTTTTTTGAAGGTCAGTTATCTAAGACTTCATCAGTACACTGTATTTGATATTTATTATACTCTTGTATCACTGAAAGAGCTCAGGACTACTGCATTACAGCTTACCCATTCCATCTCTTTTACAGGTTTTGTTGCTTTATGCTTATAATACGAACCCTGTCAAGATTAGCAACATCAAGATTTTCAGTTCAATGTCTGTGTTTTCAGGCCACTTGTGGATTCCATTGGCTAGGTAAATAATCACTGACTCTGTCCTGTTATTTCATGCTGTATTAAAGATCAATCAGCCATTTAGGATGAGAGAAAATAAAGTACAAAATATCAAAGAGCTGTAAATCTTTTAAAGCATTCATTTTTGCTTTTCAAAGATTTTTCACTGTAAAAACTGTAAGATGTCATACACAGTGTTAAACCCATCCAAACAGTTGCTTTTTCAATGCATTCATTAGCATTTTAGTTTTGATTCTTAAAGAACCAAGTAACATATGCTAATTATATTACACTGGCATAGCAATGTAGCAGATCTAAGCAGCACTCCCAGCAGTTATTCCCATTCTCTCACTGGATCACCTACTTTCTCCATCCCATATTACAACTCTGAGAATGCAAGAATTTTTCTCAGTAGTAGCACCAGACTCTGCTCTTAATTTTATATCCTATGGCATTTTTCATTATTTCTTCCTTGTCATTCATCTAGTCTTAAAATTTTTGGAACTTCTTAGTGGGTGGAAGGGAAGGAATAATGGGCAGCCTCTGCCATCCTTGTGCTGGTTGGATGAAAAAGCCTTTTCTTAGAGAGGCATTCCTAAAATAATACTTCCTATTTTTAATGTAAAAAGCTAATGAATTCCATATCTCCACTTTATTAAATGGAAAACTTATTTTTGTAAAATTAGAAGATCAGTCTTGAAATGAAAGAAAATGTAGAACCTAATCAATATGTAATAAAAGCTAGGTCAGCTTAATTAGAACCTGGAAACAACAAATATTGTTGTTTTATAACTGTAATGATGAAAACTTTGTCTTCTTTTAGAATTATTTCTTTAAGGGAGAAATTGTCTGATCTGAAGGAGCAAGTCAAAATATTGATGCAAGATTCTAAGAGCTTCTCAACTTCAGTACCTACAAGTTTTCTTGAACAAAATGAAACTTTGAAAATAAGTCCTTCAAGTAAACCAAAAATGAGTGATGTGAAAGTGGATCTTGATGAAAAAACAGAAGTAAGTGAGAACAGTTCTGCTCTTATATATGTTTGACTTGATTTAAGATGTCTATTTTGGGGAAGTAAATGACAGATAACTTGGAAGGCAGGCATAAAGGTAGACATTAAGTTTCTCTCACCTCTTTAAAGAAAAGCTGAAATACTTTCACTCTTTATTTAATATTTAACTTTTCCTTATATATTGCTTGTCACTTTACGAAAAAACCCCAGGCATTTTCAACCTTCCACTTGAAAATAAAGGCTACCTCTTCAGGTACATAGATTTGGAAACTGATACCTAATTTATAGTAATCTACATCTGAAAATCCTTGGCAGTGTTTTAAATTAGCATGGCAATCAACCCAAGAGTGCTTTTAAAACATCAGTTACACATCTTCAATGTAAAATGGGCAGTGGTGGTTTCTGAAATAAGAACCTTCTAATAATATTTCTGAGAGAGGACCAAAAGTGGCACTGAATTTATTTTCATTTCTCTATGCCATGTTCCTCTTTTCTTTTTGTTAGCAAGGCTGAATACGGTCCACAAGCAAATAACTCTTCCCACATACACACACACAAAAGGTAATTTCAGAATTTTCCATGTGGTCTGTTTGAGATAATGTCATTGGAATAAAATGTTGCCACAGCATAAGTGCTGCTTGATAAATGCCAAGGCAAAATAGACGTTTATTTTCAAAGTGGGAGACATTTATCATGTGACAGGATTCTCTTTATATCTATTATGTGAAATGATTAATGATGTAGAGGCTGTCATTTTGTCTGATGGATGCTGTGAAACAGTGACAATTGTGCACTGTGCCATTATTACGAGGCTGTATTTTGACCGGCTTGGAGAACAAATGGTATTTTGGCCAAACACAGTTTTCAGGAGGGTAGACAGAGCTGTCCTTTAGTGGGTGTTTCTGATTACCTGAAGGTGTTTGCTCAAACTTTCATTAATATATGTCAGTAATTGGTAAAACAATGTTTAGAATACTAATAAGATTAACATGCCATGCATTATACATGTATAAATATCATCTTGTCAGGGTGTTTGTTTATAATATCTTCAGTAAACACATAGCAAAAGTATGCTCAGTCACTGGATTTAAAACCTGAACCAGGGGCAATTTTGCCTCAGTAGAAACTGAGAGGTTTGGGAACTTGTGTTTGGACAGGAAACACAACTATTTGTGTTGCAGAGAATTTATATTCATCCGCTAAGGTTTATTTTGCTGTGAAATTAATTAGAATAACCTAAAACTTGAATATTCTCAAAAAATTTTGTAAGGCTGAGCCATCTGTTAGCTTATCGGAGGAGACTGATAGTACAGCATATGTTTGTACTACACAGATATTACACATTTTTTCTTGTTTTATACCATTAGGAAATTGCTAAAAGGTGTTTATCTGAAGTCAAAGCATTGCTGTCTGTTGTACCAGCCCTGTCCTCACCATTAACTAAGGTATGATTTTCTCATTAAGGGTAAAAATCTGTTTTCTAAAATAAAACTATTATTCACTTAAACAGAAACATGAATTAAACCACTAAGCATATTCCCATTTTTTTTTGCATTGATAGACTTTCTGTTTTGGTTTTATTTTACCATCTTTCCAAAGAAAATACAAATGTGCATGATTACAAACTGTGAATATCTTCACTGTTCATTAGAATCAACTTTTCATACATGAAAAAATGTATTAAAAGGGGATTTTGCTCACAATGGTTAATACAGATTATCCACCACTCTCTGGTCATTGTTTACCCAGACTCCAGTGAATTTCCATGATGCAATTGCCAAATGTGATTTCTTTCCATTCTTGCATTTTTCCAGTTCTTCAGGCTTGATTCTTCTATTTTCTTTAGCTTTCTCTGCCTTGCCCATGACATGTTTTGAGAGATAGCACGCCATTTTCTTGTCCTTGCTGCTGGACAAAACATCTTATTCTCTTGTTACCCAGTGCAGTGAGTATCCCAGAGGAGACTGTGGGAACTGGCCCATAGCAGGGAGCAGTGCTTTTCAGCGTTCTCAGCCACCTTAGGGGCATCAGGAAAGGACCACAGCTGCCAGGGCTCAAGGGACTCTATGAGAGATTCTGGAATCGACTGTAACATATCACTACTTTGACTAATCCTCAAATATCTTGCCAGTAATTGTTCACAATGGAATGGTAGTGGAAAAGGCATCCACTGTATTCTTCCAGTCAGATAGCTCTTCCTACTAGCTAAGAATCCTGAGTTTTATCTGAGAACAGTTGGGCTAGTGGCCTGTTATAGAAGAGAGAATCTGTAGTGCTGTCCTGTGCGTCCTGCAGTCCGGTACCTGAGTACACACTTCCCTTTGATACACATTGCACCATTCTTGCCACCCCTCGTTATCCATCCTGAAGTTCTCTCTCAAATGACTCCCAGACCTTTGTATCACTCCATCTGGCTTTATCAATGCATCAGAAAACACCCACATCCATTCTGTAGAGCTGTACTTTTCAAAGTCCCACTGAAGTATCTTCCATGGTAGCAAGATTTGATAGATTCCTATGAAAGATACAGATAAACTTTCACAGAATCGTGGAAACTTCCTGGAACTGTTTAAATTCTTGTGAATTCCTTTCACTTTGCCTGCTTCTGTTTGTGGGTCTACGATGGAAGTGAAGGAGCAGATTTAGTGGTGTTCTTCTAGTAAGAATATGATGTTTGCTGCTCTATTTTAGTCTTGCTAAATTCCACAAGCTAAAATGTTTCAACAGGTGGAACATCACAAAGCTTTTCATTACAAAGTTTCAAATACAAACTTAAAACTAAGATGCGTTTAGATATGGTAGTTTTGGTTGAGCAGCTGAAGCCCAGTCTTTCAAGATGCTGAGTATCTTTGTTCTTCTCTGAAGCCAATAGAGGTTGTAGGGTGCTCAGCACGTCATTATGTATAGCATATATCAAAGTAGCATTTCCAGACTTTCCTGTAAGTTGTATGTGTGCATTACCCTGTCTCAGCTAGAGACAGAAAGCTCAGAGAGGGACTATGTACACCATAGAATAGTACATTCCCTTTGTTTTCAAGCATGCGGGAGAAGGCAGCAGATACATTTCTTATATGTAGTTTTTCACCATTTTGTCCCACCAAACACTTTTTTGTTGCTCATCTTCTGGTGAATTAATTGGACAAAGTCAGTTCTAATTTGTGGTCTTTGTTTTCTCATTGTCTGAGCTGTCACACACCTATCTTGTTTCCACCTTCTCTTCTTTGATTCTGTTTTTTTCTGTCTGTGTGTCTTGCGGTGCTTTTGATTCAGCCCTGGATTATATTTATAAATGGAAAAAAAGCATTTTCATTGAATTATTCATTTAAAATTGACTCTTCATGTTTTAAGAATAAAAAAATTATCAGCCTGCTTGGTTTTAATGCTATTTAATGAGTAGCTGTGTCCTTGAGGGAGATAAGGTGTAGTGTTTGGAGCTCCAGTCTTAAATGTTAGAAGTAAATTTACAAATAAAATAATTGCGTTAAAAATTAACCTCCCTAGGTAGCTTGTTCCAAGCTTCTCTTCCTTTAATTGTTTTTCTTGATACCTAAATCAGTTAAATAGTTCTCCATGTTCAATGGACACACAAACCAGTTTATCATTGCCCTCTTTTTCACTTTTTACTGTTAGCTCAATTCCTTCAATTTCTCATCTTAGGAAAAGCCTTCCAAATTAGTAATCATTCTTGCTGCTCTTTATTTTACCTACAGATGATCATGATAAACTTTTTGAGCAATCCTGTTGATAAAGGTTTCCTCCCTTGAGTCCTGTTTTACTAGTTTCCTGCAAGAGATGTCATTAACCACAAATTTATACTGAGGCAATAAGTATTTCTAACTTATTAATTGGTTGTAGTTCAGAAACCTGGCTTTATATGGAACTATTGGTATATATGTATATGTATATTAGTATATATGTACTTTTTGGTACCTCTAAGCTCAATAAAGTTATTCATTTGGTATTTTTTCTTTTTTTTCTTTCCAGATCCCATTTGATGTTACTTTGCAATTAATAACAAATTTGGAAGATATGTTTGATCTTGCCAATGGCTGTGTAATAACAGAAGGAAGTCTTTTCAATTGGATCATTTCTCTGCTTCACTAAATGCTATTTTGCAATAACTTAATCAGCTATTAGCTGAATGCTACAGACTTAGACTTAAGTTCTAGTGTTAATGTAACAACTTCATTAATCACACCAGGATTTGACTCCTGTTATGTTTTATACTTTGCACTTTTAGCTTATTTCTGATTATTTAAACATTAATAGTTTTTAAAATTAAAATAATTTTTTAGAAATTAAGTATTTTATAAATAGTTTCCTAATAAGAGGATTTTCTAGCTTTTCAATAATTACTTATTGTTTAGAAAAGCTGTATAGGTTTGTAGCATTCTAGCACCTACTAATAGATACTCCTTTTTCCCTGAAGTTTTATTCTCATCAGCAATTTTTAAATTGCTTTTGCAGTTGTCAAAAGTTTGTATTATTTCTGAAGTTAAGAATTTTTGAGGGGCCTAAAATCATCACTGAGTTTGTTCTTTTATACATCTCTTTGCAAACTAGCATTTCAGGTTGTTGAGGGCACAAGTGATCATTCAGATGTCTTCATAATTTCAAAGCATTTTTTAAAAAACAAAACCCCCAAAACAAATAAACAACTCCACCCCAACAACGCAGCACAAAGAATAAAATGGTACAATACAGAATATTTTTTTAAATCATTCTAAAAAGCTAAGGGAACTTAGCTCTCTGAATGTTGCTGTAAATATTATTTTAAAGTACTCAAGAAACACAAATGAGTCCTAACAACAGCCACCTGAGGCAATATGCTTGAGAATATTCTCCATCTCAATCGCTGGAGCATCTCAAATGCTCCAGCGACTGAGATGGAGAATTTGACATGAACAAGTGAGTTAGTGGACCAGAGAGAGGCCGTGGCCCTTTGGTTTTGCTCACATCCCAAAGCCAGGCACTCCTTTGCTATTTGTTTGCAACAAACAGCAAAAAACCCCAGGACATTTGGGCAGGAATCCTGTGAGACTTGTCCTATCACTAGTTAAGTTTTTGTATTGCCAGGAAAATTCAGCATTAATGGTTGCCATTCCTGGGTTAATTTCCTGTGAAAAATCCTTTCACTTCAGTCAGGCATTCCCTGTACTGTAGCCGAGTGATAAAACAATAAACTTTTTTGAGCTATTTGGAAATTGCAGATTTACCTTGGCTTGTGCTTTTCAGAAAAATGTTACCTGGTTGAGTGAAGTTTCTTTTAGGGAGGAAGAGTGAGAGAGAGGTAAGATTCAGCAGAAGGAGCATCTTAAATGTGATCAGTACAGGAAGAAAGGAAGTAAAGTTTTCTCCTATTTTTCTTCATTCCTTTAAAAGAGAGGACTAGATATATTTGTGTTATGGTGTAACTTTAAAAGTTGTGTTGTTTTTTATTTTGTGTACTCTTTTCTGGAATGCTGTAGGTAGTCAGAAAATTAGAAGGATTATGATATAATGATAGAAAGAAAGGAAAAAGTGAGTAATTGATAGGGCAGTTATTTTTGCAAGACAATTTTAAAACTGAGTTAGTGTGATTATTTAACTCAACTGCCTAACAGCCACTTTGGAGGATATACTCCTTAGCATTATTCTTTAATTAAAAGAATTTATTGTTCTGCACTTGTTCAAAAAGCAGGAAAGATAAAAATTGACATTACTCATTTTTCTTTTAAAAGAAGCAAGTATGAAATTGCAGTTTAAAAAAAAAAGCTCTTCTGTCTTTTGTTGTGCTTCGTGAAAACTCTAAACCTGTCTTTTTCTGTTTGGGGTCATCTTCAGGATTATCATAGGACTTTTATGCAGCTTAATTAATATTTGTAAAACATGCTATAGCATCAGGTGGAAATGGAAGTGAATTTCTATTACAGACAAGGTGTTTTTTCAGTGCTGCCCATCCGGACCTTGTTATAATTCCTATACTTGAAAGAGAAATGTTACATAAAAGCCTTTACATATTCATTTAAAATACATCACTATACTTACTTTCTTATAATACATTCTAAGATTTTTTTTGTAAGAAAAATATTATCCTTTAAGACAGCACAGTGAAATAATAACATTAAAATGTTGACCTCACTGTATCCATAGCAGCAGATTTTATTCTCATAAACACAGGATAAAGTATTCAATGCAGGTTTTAGAAGAAAACTTTGGAGAAAAAAAATTTTCTTTTAGCATATAATTAAACTCTTTAGTTAAAATCTGCTTGTAAGGAAGGAAGCTTGTATCTGAATGTCTCCAGTAATCGCACAGAAAAAAAGTATAAAATTAATTGCAAAGTAAATTGTTTCTTGGTGATGTATTACAGTAGTTGGGTGGGTTTTTTTCCTTACCAGTGAATGGAGACTAAAGCCTTCACTATGTGAAACCAGAATAAATTTGTGTCAGCACCATGCTGAATTAGATTTTCATAGAGTACTTGTCTGTGTCACTGACTCCAAAATGAAAAAGGAAGAGGAGGAAGGAGGATTCCACTGTGTACAGGAAGACCTTCCTGCTATGGGAAGGTCTTCTCTATGATCTGCCCCGTACAACAATGCCAAAGAGCTACTTACCATATTGACAGCTTTGAACCACCAGCACGTTTACCAATTCTTTTCAAATTCTAACTGAAATATTTCTCTGTTCTACATCTGTGGAAGGAATGGATAGTGCTTCCCTATCTGATAAATCATGGGATGGGGCAATGAGAGAGAGAGAGAGAGAGAGAGCACACTACGGGGAGAAACTGAAAGATTCTGAAAAGAATGACATTTTATCTTCAGTGCATCCTTGGGTGAGGGACAAGAAAGACCTGTGCAGAACTAAAGGACAGTTAAAAGAGGTGTTTGGAGTTTTTTAAGTTCTTTCGGTATTTTCCATTCTGTGAACTGAATGAAGCAAAAATGCTGAGAACAAAATCAGCTTCTGGTCCTGTAATTAAAAATTGTATCATCAAGAACCTGCTAGAGCTCAAATTGAATTTGGACAGGGAGCTTAACACTGAAAGGTCTGAATGGATTTTAGAATATTTCAGTTTTCAAATACTGTTTCAATATAGTTTTAAGTTATATTGCTGCCTTGAAAGATGTTGTATATTCAAGGCATTCACAGGATTTCTCATGCCTACAAATATATAGTAACTTGAAATTATTTCTGGTTAAATTAATTTTATGATGTGGAAATCAGTAATTTCACACAAATTTATCCAATTCTATGTGACTGGTTTTTAAATTCCACTACAGCTCCAATTCACAATCATTTTTTGTTTTTCAAAGTATATATCTGTTTTTTGATATGACATCAATCTAACAAAAATAATCCTAGAAATTACCCTCACTATGCCTCAGTTTCTTTATCAGAAGATAACAGTAATCCCCTTATCAGTGAGGGATTTTAAGTTTTCTGCATTAACATTTGGAAAATATTTTCAGATCCTTGAATGAAAGAAGAAGGGTATTTATGTTATTATTCAGTTGAGACACACTGTAAAGGGAACAGTCATTTGTTCCCAAATCCATTTTCAGTGAAATCCAAGAAGGAAGATTCTTTAAAAGAATAATGATGGAACTAGAATTAATTGTTAGCTAGTATGCTGAACTAATTAAGCCAGCAGAGAGATCCATTTATGCTTGCCAAAAGTTTTCTTTGAGTTAAAGATACTGAGTACATCATTAAATGAGAGAAGTGAAAATGTGAAGCATAGGTTAATCTTTAAAACAGAGTGGGTGAAAGGGTCCAGAGACAAGTGCTGAAGTCAAATATTTACCACTGCAATTTAATTTTCCACTTTGAAACCTCAGAGATAATTAGAATTATTCTCATTTGTCTCCCATCTCAGCATGATTTAGGATTCTACTTAATGTGCATAGAAAAAAAGAAAGACTGTGTTGAAGCAAATGGCACCAAAACTCTCAGAGCAGAACCAGAATATGCTACCTAAGGAATAAGCACGAGCTGATGGAGCCAGCCCTATAGGTCTGTGTGGAGGGTGAAAGTCTGTGAGGCACAGAGCACCTACAGGGCTGGTTTAGCTCCTGGCCAGACTTCCAGAGTTGATAAGAACATTTCAGCAGCCACCAAAAAATTTCAGTGTCCTAGGCAAAGCTCCTTGCTTCTTGGCAGTGATGCTTGCTTCATTCCCCATGAATTCTGGCATCATATAGCTACCATACAGCAGAGCTAGCTGGGAAAGTTAAGATTCTTTCTACCCTATGAAATTACTGTATACCTTTTATCATCATACAATATGCAGTGTATTAATTAGCTCTCTTACGTTCCTGTGATTCCACTACCAAATGGGATAATACCCACTTTAAAGTGGTTTCCAAACCCCTCTAAAAACCAGTTATAACCATAAAGAAATTCAGGCCTTTTTTTCCCTAGTGTCCTGACTGGTCTTACTCCCCTGGAACTCTGTGATTTACCCTTCAAAACCTAATGTCCCTGTCCCTACAATGAAAATCTTGTTAATGGGCAAAGAGGAAACCTATGTATGTTTAAAGGCAAAAATGTACTAGTATAATTGAAATCGTAGCCTAATCCAAGAATTGTTATTAATCCAGGTCTAATTATTATGGGAAAAGAAAGAATACTTGTATGTCCAAATATATAAACTGTTACTACTTTTACCTCTCTTCACCTGTGTATTGCTCACATTTCCACTGCTTTTACAGCCTTGCACAATTGCTGGGAATGCCCTGCCTTGCACAGGTGGCCTTTCAGCAACAACACCGCTCTGGCTTTAAGGGTTGGGCTTCTTGCTGCGGTCCTTTCCGCAAATAGGATACACCAGCATGTCCCAGTGGTTCTTTACAAATGCCAAGAAGAAACACGGCACAGGCACTGACATAAAAAAATGCTAGTAAAGGTCCTATCAGCAGGAAAAACTGATTTAATTGAGGGCCTGTTATGGAATGAAGCAAAACATGCTGATCATGTTTACTTAAAACCCCCCAAATTTTCAATTGTTCAACTTCAGGGCTTGTAAAAACAGTTACGCTGCACAGTGAGGAGATAAAGAAAAAAAGCCAGAGGATATGGCTGTGGTAAAGAAGAGGCTTTAGATTCTCTGTACTGAAGCCAGAATGGAATAACAAGCATTGGCCTCAGAAGTGAAACATGACAGGTTTAGCAGCAAAATAGGACTGTAAGGTAGAGTGAGAGTAGAAGACTTGTAGGAATGCTGTGGATCCCTTAACACTCAGCTGAGATGGCAGATGATTGAAGATATAAATTATGACTAATGATTGGTTAATGAGGATTAATAGATGCAATAAAGACATGATCCTCATTGCTGTAGGGAAACAATGACATTTTGTGTAACAGTGGCATGATTTCTTTTCTCCTTATTCGGAGTTCACTTATATAGACCAGACATTAAATGAACTTGGAAAATCAAGACTCCATCATAAAAGGAAAGTAAAGCAGGCGTTTCAGCTCGACTGGTTCTGAGGGTACACAGGATGAAGACTCACTCAAAGGCAGATCTCTACAGGAACAGTTTTGCTACAGGTTCCACGTCTAATATACCTTCAAAGTCAATAAATAAGTAAATAATTTTGTGTTTAGGGGTAGAAAGCAGGAGTGAAAATATGCAGGAGAAGAGCTACCTTTTATTTTACCAGATGAAAATAAAAAATCCCTCCTTCTGTAAAATTCAGCATGACCAGAGTAACAGTTATATTCCAAGTCAGGAAACAGAGGCAACAATTCTCTATTACTTGGCGTTCCTAGAAGTAATGTACGCTATCATTTATTTCGCTCTGTCACCATGCTATCCCCGTGTCCCAGATGTACGGACATGCCAGATGCCCGCTGTGCTGGATGCCTTTTGCTCAGCACTGGAACACAGACCTTCCTCTGCGTTTCCAGTTCAAAACGCGGCAGATGCGGGATGCGGTGCCCCTCAAACACACCCACGGCGGGTTTATTGCCAATACGCGGCCAGCGCCGCGTTCCTTCAGCAGCTGCCAGGCAGCGGCCCGGTGCCGGTGCCGGTGCTGGGTCAAAGGCCCGTGCTGCAGCGGCCGCCCCGGGCGCCTCCCGGGCCGTGCCCAGTGACTGCGCCGGGCGTGTCCCGGCCCTCGCGGGGCCCCTCCGGGCCGCCGTAGCGCCGGGCGCGGCGCGCGGGGGCTGCCGGGA